>MNCI01024443.1:179875-227359 GCA_015680685.1 Gnetum montanum | reverse complement strand
GATTAACCCCAAGTGTTTCTTGTGGCGTTAAGGCATTTAGTCTGCGGAGTTCGACCGGATCGCGCGTGTACACTCGTATTCGTATGGTTGAGTGTAGGGGTACCTCGCCACTCATCAACTTGTGATGAACTATCACCTATGGTTACCTCGTGGTTAGCTCAGAACTAAGTTGCAACTTGTAGCTAATCAACACTAATCTTGTAGCTATATTTGTAGCCTCCTTTAACCTTAGTACCTACTTGATTATACTTATGGATCTTCCATACCAACATGACATCTTTGACAAGTGGTATTAAAGCATTCAAAAACAAAAAATAATATATCTACCATCATATATATTTTATGATGTAGTGTAATCTTTAATAGTTATTAAGAATTTAACTATTAATCACATTTATTAAATTCATTTTTAGAAATCAAGGAGTCCTAAAAGAATTATGAAAATGGTCTTGTCTTTCCTCCTAATATAAATGCCTTAACAAGAGAATAAAAATAATAATTAGAGAAAGATAAGAAGATAAGTGTTCTAGCTAGAATGATCATTTTTAAAAGTGTCAATATGTCCATTGGGACTAGAATTATTTGTATAAAAAATACTCTAAAAGATTGTTGAAGCATTTTTCATGAAGAGTACAAGGATAACACAACCAATAGAAAGATTAAAGAGCTAAAGATTGGAATAACATTTGAAAACATGAAGATCATAAGGGGTGAGCCACTTGATGACTTTTTGAAAAGGATAATATTTATTTTTAGGAACATTGATGAGTGTAGGTGTAAGTGTCACCTAAAGCAAAAAGTGAACAACATGATGTAAATCTTGTAGGAGGATTTCATATTTACTCATGTCATCATAACCATAATCCAAACAAATAACCACATCATCTATAACTTAGATGAATTAATATATATTTTAGAGCTTTTGAGGAACTAAAAAATTTAGTCATAAATCATGAAAATGCTCATGTAGTCCAAATTCCTTAAATAGGATGAGTCAAAAGAAGAAGAGGTAGACATAGAATTTTCTATCAAAGAGAAGATTTGTCATTTCATTATCAAAGAAATAAAAATTTAGACTAAGAAGACTAGATGGACAAAGAGGAGGAAGATTTAATTTCTAGCTAAGAGATAATACATTTATACCATCTTCATCTATTTGTTGGCACAAATTTTATAACAAGAAAGGGAACATGGAGGACAAATGTTAGTATAAGATGAGACTTCAAATTCTCAAGATTCAAGACTCGAACAAGCAAGTGCAAGGATATGATTCATCATAAGCTCAAAATAAAGGTAAATAAGTAACTAATGATTCTAACACTAATTTTGCTACATTTTATATGTTAAAAGAAATTAATTCTTCTATTGGGATAATTGATAGTGGCTATATAATCAAATGACTCTAAATAGAGAGAGTTTTATAGAATTTAAGAAAGCTAGTAATCTTAGGACAACCAAAGTAGGTGATGAATCCTTTGTAAAAATAGAAGATATAGAAAGGTGTCAAATCTCTCTTGATGATGGTAGTCTTATCAAAATTCATAATGTATTTTATATGGCATAATTTTCTAATTTCATTCGATTAATAAGTCAAATATCTATGAAGTGTAAGAATGTAATTTTAATGATGATAAATATACCATTTTTATCTCTTTTAGATTAGTAGCTAAGATTCTTAAGTTACATCATTTACTCCTTTTAGGACTTAACTCATATGCAGGGAGTTTCCTATCATAGCTTTAATATTATAATTTACAATGACACTATAACTTATTACTTTTGTTGTAACTTTACAATTTGTTCAACTTTAATGCTTGTTGACTCATCAAAGCTCATGTTTTCACTTCTTTCTTTCTTACTGATGAGCAGCAGGTATCACCTATGCTCAACCATAAAAATTACAAGTGTTCATGTGCAATCTGGTTAAATTCAATTGATGGGACTAGTGTGGTATCTAGATTGTTAAGCATTGATCGCAGGTCGATGTCTTCTAACATAGACTGGTGACTAAGTGGTAACTTTATCACGTATGGATTAGTCCTAAGTAATTCCTATGATTATTCATGTTATTGTGGCCTTTAATTAACTGAATAATAATATAAGGATTAATTATTTAATCTAATTAATAATAAAATTAAATCGTAAACTATCCTAAGGAGATGAATGTCCATTCCCAACTTGTCGTACACATCCTGAACTCACATACCAACTAACTGTCTACTAAGATTATGAAATGAACCTATAAGAGTTTGGCTACACTAATGGACAAATGGTGCCAAATACATGGTGGATGCTTTCATATTTATATGGAAATATGGACATTGCATTGACGAGGATGTGTTAATGCATTTGGCTACATCGATAAGGATGCGTTGACAAGGATGCATCAATGAGGATGCATCGACGAGGATGCATCAACGCAACTAAGTTATAGAAAATGTGATGTAGCCTCTATGATGTAGAAACCAAAATTGAGATGCATCAATGAGAATCCTACAACGTAGATGCAACACAGCATCTACAATGTAGTATCTACAATATCTCAACTAACTACTACACTTGACAAAATGATGCTTTATCATGTCACAACAACTCATCTACTTGACATGTTAGGTCTCATCACTTACTTACATTATTTTTTCACATACTCATAATAATTTTTTATGAATTAAGTATTCTAAGAATATTATGATTCATCCATATGATATACATCCATTTATTGAGACATGTTTAAAACTAGTAATTGAACATCATAATATAAACTAAAATCTAATTTTTTCCTTTAAGAATTATTTTTATAATATCATTTTTATTTAGAAAATAAATTGATGAGTGGGAATTACAAGACACTTTATAAGTGTTTGCACATCCTTGTGGTGGTTAGTCATGAAGATGCATATACATAAATAACGGTGCTAGAAATAGTGTAAATTTGTATCTCTTAACTCCTTTATCTACATTTCATTTAATGATAAGTACAGTAGGAAGCATTGGTAGACTTTATTTTGATGTTTATGTATTTAATTTGATGTATTAGGAGTCATAAGTATCTTTGTTTAAAGAGAAAATAGTGCCTCATAAGGTTAGGAATTTAGAGCATTGCTAAAAAGACCAAGAAGGGGCTAAGAGTCTTCATGTGCGGTCCATGCTCTAAGAGACAAAATCCTCCACAAAAAAAGTATAAATAATTATTAACACTCTCTTTGTAACTATCCTTGCATTTTAATTTGAAGTAAATAAAAGCTCTCCTCTCCTTCAATTCTTGAGTATTCTTGTGCAAGCTCTGTATAATTGGAAAAGCTCTCTTAGCTTTCTTCTTTCTCTTTTCTTTCATTCTTGTAGCATGGCTCTTTCAATTTGAGGAGTGAATTCCCTTTCATAGGTTCTTCTCTCAAGTTCTTACAAGCATTTCTCTCATAATTTCTCACATTTCATGCATTCTCACATGTTTTTTATATGCATGTTTTAATTTCATATTCTCTCAAGTTTTTAAAGTTAAATGCATATTTTCTCATATTAGTAATGAAGAATTAAAGAATTTAGAAGTTATTTTATGTTCTATGTCAAGGGATTCACTCTCCATTTACAAATTAAAGTTCATTTTTCTCTTGTTTTATATTTATGATGTAGGGCATCAACTTCTTTCATGTTAATTTATTCTAAAAATATGTAAATAACTTTGAATCTTCATGTTCCAAGCTTCTTTTGCTTATGAGAATCTTTCCTCATATTTTTCTCATGTTTCTAAAAGCATTTAAACTATATTAACTGTGGATTCAAGCTTTTATGCATGTTTATATGATTTTCAAGTTACATGTTTCAATAGTATAGGTTACATTATTTTATTACAATTCATTTTGCCTTGATAGCATTTTTTTTTACTTTTTTTGCTTATTTTTTTCTTATCACCTAGAACCTAATTAATTTATCATTTAATTTACATATACATTCTCATTTGATTTTGGTGATTTTAACTTAGGGGATGTTTCATTGAACCATTAGTGATCATAGTTTGATATACCTATTTTGATTTATGTGAGTTATCACAAGAAGATCTTTCCAAAATAATTTCACTACAACATCTTTGATTCTAGAAGAAAGATCACATAATGTTATGTTAGATATCTAGGTACCTTGCTTGTGCTATGAGCATTTTTAGTTGAAACTTTTTGCTATATTTTCTTTCTTATTTTTTGTTGATTCTATTCTTGATTTTCTTTGCCTTGCCTTTAAGAATGTTTATTGAATTTGTAAATTGACACTTAACATTATCTTTGGCATTAATTTCTATAGAAAAAATAAAATGAAAAAATAAAATAGGAAATTGAAAATCAAAATAGTAACACACATAGAATTTATGTGGAAACTCCAAATCAGGATGAAAACCACAAGTAGAAGTAGAGAGTTAATTAATTAAATTAGATATTATGAGTGTACAAAAGGGAAGAGCAAAAGGAACTATATAAAGGGGAGTCTGACCCTTCAACTTTTGGTACAATTTAGTTATAGAAACCAAAAATAGAACTCTAGTACAATGTAATGGTGAAAACTAGAAATAGAATTCTAGTACAATGTAATGGCAGAAACCAAAAATAGAATTTTGGTACAATGTAATGGCAAAAACTAGAAATATAATTCAAGTTATCTCACCATAGTATAACAATCTTCACCTTGACATGAATTCCCTTACAAGGAACAGATCTTCAATCTTCGACAAAAGGTCTCTACCTCTTTGACAAAAACAACAAAAAAAAAACTTAATAAGAAACCCCAACCAAGTCCAAGCAATGCTTAAACTTGGCAATAGGAAGTAACTTGGTCATTATATCAAAATTGTTATCATCAATACTAACTTTACTCACAACAATATCACTATGAGTAATGACATCATACACAAAATGATATCACACATCAATGTGCTTTTTCCTTTCATGAAACATCTAATCTTTTGTGAGGAAAATAGCACTTTGACTATCGCAATAAACTATAGTAATCTGCAAATCTTCAATAAATTTAGCAAATAGTCCCTTCAACCAAAGGGCTTCTATAAAAGCCTTAGTAATTGCCATACACTTAGCCTCAATAGTAGATAATGCAAATGAAGTTTGCAAGGTAGCTTTCCAACTAATAGCACAAACACCAATGGTGGAAACATACCCTGTAAGTGATCTTCTCTTATCAAGATCTCCAACAAAATTAGAATCAACCTAGCTAATGACCCCATTTTTAGTCCTTCCAAAATGCAAATAAACATTAGTAGATCCACGTAAGTATCTAAAAATCCACTATACTACTTTCCAATGCTCTTTACCTAGATTATCCATTTATCTATTGATTGCATTGACTACATGTGATAAATATGGACGAGTACAAACCATAACATGCATTAGGGGATCCATTGCACTAGAGTATGAAATTTGTAACATATAATCAACCTCATCATCTAATTGTGGAGATAAAGAAAATAAAATTCTGAAATGTGCAACTAATGGAGTACTAATAGGTTTGGCATTTTGCATATTGAATCAATAAAGAACTTTCTTAATGTACCCTTTCTAACTTAGGTACAATTTACCTACCTTTCAATCTTTTAGAATCTCCATCCCAAGTACCTTCTTTGCTACCACCAAGTCTTTCATCTTAAATTTCTTACTAAGTCGGGCCTTAACCTTTCTTATCTCCCCTTTATCCCTGGCTGCTATCAACATGTCATCAACATATAAGAGTAGGCATGCAAATGACCCATCATTGATATTCTTAAAATAAACACAATGATCATAACTATTTCTTTTGAAATCATAAGTGATCATAAATGAGTCAAACCTCTTATACCATTGTCTAGCTGATTGTTTCAGGCTATAAAGAGACTTTTTTAGTAAGCACACATGGTCTTCTTTTCCTTAAACTATAAAACCATTTGGTTGTTTCATTTAGATATTCTCCTCAAGTTCTCCATTCAAAAAATTTGTCTTCATGTCCAACTATTCAAGGTCAAAATCATGCATGGCCATAGTACCAAGCAAAACTTGAATTACACTATGCTTTACAACTAGAAAGAACACATCTATGAATTCAACACCTGGAACCTGATTGTAACCTTTTGCAACCAACCTTGCCTTATACCTTACTTATTCAACTCCTAGTGTGCCTTCTTTTCTTTTGAACATCCAATTACAACGAACAACTTTCTTACCCTTAGGTAATTTCACCAAGTTCCATGTGTCATTCTTATGAAGCGATTTTATATCCTCTTACATTGAAATCATCCAAATCCTAGAGTTATCACAACTAACTACCTCTAAATAGGCAGAAGGTTCTTCACTAAAAGAAATGCCTTCAGCTACATTCAAAGCATACGCTACCAGGTCAACTTCAGCATATCTCTAAGGAGGTCTAATATCTCTTCTAGGTTTTTCTTTAGCAATAGAATACTATGGTGGTGGTGGTGGTAAAGATGAAATGGTACCACCCTACATCTTTGAGCTAGGTAGAGGTGTAGACTCTAGTGTAGATTCTGACCCAAACTCAAACTCCACCTGTGTGTTTGACTTCTGCTAATTTGAATCATAAGAATCTCTAGAAGGCAAGTCATGAAGCATGGTAATTTCATAAAAAATAGCAATTCTACTGATTATGACTTTACTAGTTTTTGGACACCATAGCTTATATACTTTAACATTAGACTTCTAACCAAGAAAGATACATTTTCTAGATCTAGGTCATAACTTTTCATTATCAACATAAGCATATGCAGGACATCCAAATATCTTCAAATCTAAACCATACCTCTTGTGAAATCTTCTTGTTAATAGCAATTGAGGGAGAGCAGTTAACAAGAAAATAAGTTGTAGTAGCAACTTTGGCCCAAAATAACTTAGGTAAACCAGAGTTGGAGAGCATACAATGTACTTTCTCCATCAAAGTCCTGTTCATTTTCTCTTTCACACCATTTTGTTGTGGAGTACCAAGAACTATTAAGTGTCCTAAAATTCCTTCTATCTTGCAAAAAGCATTAAACTCTTTAGAATAAAATTCCAAGCCATTTTTAGTGTAGAAATGCTTTATCTGCTTCCCTGTCTACTTCTCAATCATAGTCTTCCACTGCTTGAATGTAGGAAACACATCACTGTTTTGCTTCAAGAAGAACACCCAAACTTTTCTAGAGAAGTCATCAATGATAGTCAACATATAGCTAGCACTAGCTTTAGAAAGCACCCTAGATGGTCCCCAAAGATCAGAATGTATATAATCAAGTGACCCCTTTTTTTTGTGAATGCCTTTGCTAAAATTAACTCTCTTATGCTTCCCAAAATGTAGTGCTCATATAACTTCAATTTACTAATGCTATTTCCATTAAGAAATCCTCTTCTACTTAGTTCAGCCATTCCATTCTAGCTCATATGCCCAAGATGCATATGTCATAGTCTAGTGACATCACCATCTGATAAGGAAGGAGTAGTGATAGTTGCATCACCTATAAGCATAGAATCCTACAAGACATATAGCTTGGCATACCTTTTCTGCCCTTTCATCACAACAAGAGCACCTTTGCTAACCTTCAAGACTCAACCTTCACTAGTGTACTTATACCCATTTGAATCAAGACTACTCAAATAAATAACATTACGCTTCAGATATGGGACATGTCTCACATCAACAAGTGTCCTAACAACTCCATCAAACATTTTAATTCTAACTGTTCCAAAACTAGCTATTTTATAAGAGGCATTATTTCCCATCCTCACAACATCCTTAGACACTATCTCATATGTTGAGAATCAATCTTGATTAGGACGCATATGAAATGTGCAAGTTGAATTAAGAATCCAATCCTCACAAGGTTTAGAGCAATAATAAAAAATAACTAGGAGTTTCCCATCACTATGTGCATCTCCAACAACACTGGCTTCACCAAAATTTTCTAGTTGTTTTTNAAAAATAACTAGGAGTTTCCCATCACTATGTGCATCTCCAACAACATTGGCTTCACCAAAATTTTCTAGTTGTTTTCCCTTCTAATGTGCACTAGCTTCCTTATTCTTATTCTTATTCTACAACTAAAGCATTCAAATTTGATGTGCACATTCTTCTTGTAGTAATTATAGGTTGTGTCTCTATGTTTAGATTTTGATCTACCCTTCTGAGCACCACTAGAATTCCTTTCCTTTGTCCTTCGTCTAACTACAAGGCCTTCTACCTAAGTCTCTAATCTAACCACAAGCTATTTAATTTTCTCCTTAGAGAAAAAAGCATCATAAACTTCAATGGATGTACCTTCTATCATAAGAGAAGTATACAATCATTATCTCAGGTGTAACTTACTAGTTGGGCTTTTCATCATACATAGCTACTCCAATTTTAACCACAAAAAAGCGATGGTTTTCTCCTTTATAACATCCTACAGAATTTGACTTAATTGATGAAGATGAATTTGAGATAAGGCCTTTCAATCCCTACACTATTTCTCCTCTAGTACCCACAATGACGACATCTTGTCAAACCCCAAGAGTGCATCATCCAAATCCATCTGTGCAAGTACAACACGCATCTTGACCTACCATAGCAAAAATCAATTGTTGTGATCCAAAGGAAAAATATATTATTTCATAGTTTCCATCACCAAAAAACAACAAATCAAACTTGGCTCCAATACCAAATTTTAGAAAAATAAAATTAAGAAAAATGCTATAGGTAAATAGAAATCAAAACAACAACACACATAGAATTTCATGAAAACCCCAAATTAGGATGAAAATCACAAGTAAAAGTAGAGAGTTAATTCATTAAATTAGAGATTTTGAGTGTACAAAAGGGGAGAGAAAAAGGAAGTAAATAAAGGAGAGTTCGACCTTTCAACTTTTGGTTTCATGTAATGGCATAAACCAAAAATAGAATTCTGGTACAATGTAACAACAAAAATCATAAATAGAATTCTAGTATAATATAACAGCAGAAACCAAACATAGAATTCAAACACAATGTAATGATAGAAACTAGAAACATAATTCAAGTCACCTCACCATACTCTAATAATTTCCTTTCTATTAATTCTTTGTATTCATTTTATCATTGAGTTAATTACCTTTATCATCTAGTCAGTTGGATGATAAAGTGGTGGCACCGGATTGGTATGTGACATGGACTAAATAGGGCTCTTCCCATAAGGTTTGAAACTTAGTATTTTGAGTGACATGGTTGGGATTATAGTAAAGGACTCTATCACTAGGTTTGATAGAAACATGCATAATCCTAGCATCATGTTAGCATTTGGTATGATTCTTATGAATCTAATTACTCATCTCAATCAATAATAGATTTTCATCTAATAGATTAAGATTCATTAGTCACTCTTTATGGTAAAGTCTATAACTAAGTTAAGGGCATAATCTTTAGCTAAGGTATTTATTTCTACTTGAATTGGTAGGGTAAATAATTTACCATAAACAATTTCGTATGATGAATATCCTATAAGAAGTTTCTAGCTTGATCAATATGCCCATAGAACATCATTAATCTTAGTACTCAAATCCTTCCTATACCTACTAATTGATTTAGTTAGTATGCATGTAATTTCTCTATTAGTAACTTTAGATTGTCTATTTTCTTGGGGATGGTATGGTGTAGTAAGCTTACAATTCACCCCCAAGATGTTAAATTAATTTCTTAAATGTAGTGCCAACAAAGTGGGTTGCATTACCTAAGATTAGCATTCGAGATACTCCAAACCTATTTAACATCTCATTGAAAGAACATTCTAGCCATTTTTGTTGTACAATATTTAACTACAAATTCTTCTATCCATTGTACAATAATCAACCACCATGATTATATAGGACTTTCCATTTGACATTCATGTAATAGGCACTATAAAATCAATTCCCTAGATATTAAATGATTAAAATGGTTGTATCCATTTCTATGCTTCTTCATGCTTGGTTTTAGTCCACCATCTTTTTGGTATCTTTCATAAGACTATGCAAATTAGTGTGCATTCCTAAATATGATAGGTTTGAAGTATCCTACCATCAGAATTTTAAGTGATAATCTTCTTCCTACATAATGATCACCACATGATCCATCATGTGCAACCTACACATGATTCTCTGTTAATTCTCCTCTTCAACATACCATTAGATTAGATCATCTACACAGATCTTATAGAGATTACCCTAGATTTCTATGTATTATTTACTTTATGGAGAAACCATTCTATTTGTTTTCTATCCCATTCAATAGGAAATTTAGCATAAATTTCTTGTGATATTAGATAAGTCATATAATATGTAATCCATAACTTTTCTACTAAATCTACAACCATTTCCAATTTCATAAATAAGAACTTATCAGAAAATTGGTTAAACAAAGGTTCTTTATTGTCTTGAGAATCCCATCATAGTCTTGATAGATGATCATATATAATATTTTTAATTCCTTTCTGTCAATCATAATGATGTTAAATTATTGTATTATGACAAGTCATCTAATCACTCTTAAACTAACTATTGGTTTATTAATTAAGCATCCAATTGCACTATGGTTAGTATAAACATAGATTGAATACTTGAGCACATAATATCTGAATTTTTTAAGCACATATACCATAGTAATAAGCTCATTTTCTATAGTGGTATAGTTTAGTTATGTTCCTATAATACTTTGACTAGTGTAGTGCATGTATTAAGGTTGCTTTTAATCATCTAATTGAGTCACTATTGCTTCTAGTGCATAGTTTGAAGCATCTATCATGATGCAAAAAGGTCTTGAGCAATCTAGAGCTCTTAGGATTGGTGTCTATATTAGCTTCTATTCTAGGTTTTCAAATATCATTTCACATTCTTCTAACCAATGAAATGGTACATCTTACTTCGTCAATTTCACAAGTGATTTTTCTATCTTTAAAAAGTCCTCAATAAATCTTCAATAATACCTTATGTGTCAAAGAAATGATTCGACATCCTTGATTATTTGTGGTCTTTCAGTAATATTCTAGATGGCTATAATTTTATCAAGATCTACCTCTATTTTCTTTTATGACCCCTTATGTCCTAGAACTATGTCCTTCTAGACCATTAAATGGCTCTTTTGTTAATTAAGCTTTAAATGTTTTTCAATACATCTTTTCTAAACTTTCTTTAAACTATCCAAAGCTTGCTCAAACTTGGGTCCATAAGTAGAAAAATTATCCATGAATACCTCAACTCCATTACCAATCTATTTTTGAAATATACTAAGCATAGGTCTTTGAAATGTTGTTGGAGCATTACACATTAGAAATGACATCTTTCTGTATGTAAACATTCCTCATAAACTACAAAACATTATTTTTTCCTGATCCTCTAATGTGATCAGATTTGGTTAGATCCACTATATCCATCAAGAAAGTTATCATATTGGTGCCCCATAATAGTATCTACAACTTCATCAACAAATGAAAAAAGAAAATGGTCTTTGAATGTCACCATGTGCAACAATCTAAAATCTCTACAAGGCCTTCACTTATCGTCTTTCTTTAAGATAATGACTAATAAGCTTATGCATTTACTATTTATAATCGGCTACATGAACCCTATATTTAGTAGTTTCTCTAGTTCATGTTTGAAAACCTCTTTAAGCTTTGAGTTCAACCTTCCTTAAGGCTAACAAAATAGTTTAATAGCTACATCTATATAGATGCAATGTTGATAGATTCGTGGATCTATACCAGTGATTTCTTCATAAAACTATGCAAATGCATTCAGTCATCTATTTATCACTTCCAATAATCTTCATTTATGCTCTTTATCAAGATTAGCATTTATGATAACTAATTTTTTTATTATTCAATTATAAAGATTTTGGTTCATATTTATTTAAAATTCTTAATTCTTCCAATTCAAATCATCTTCTTGTTAAAACTAGTGGTGAGGTACCCATATGCCCAATCATACTAATCACTAAGATATTATGTGTGATTCAGTCAAATTCCATGGACCTATAGTTATCTCATACACTAGTTCCTCTGGGAAGTGAAATGGTGTTGAGAACGTTCATTGTCTTCCCAACTACACTTGTGAGGCTCAAGGGTATGGTTTAAGTGTAATTGAGGTATATGAATTTCTATCATTTTATGTTTTATGGATGTAATTTCCTACAACAAGAATAGAGAGTAGAGTAGATTGAAACTAATGTCTATTTCCTAGCTAGCCTAACACAAATAATTGTCCCACTTTTCTGGACACATCCTAAACACATATAGCACTACTAAGTTACCAAACATTAAAAGTTGCTAGGTTACTAAGTACTATATGAATGCTTGAATGGTCATTCTTGTATTCATTAATTTCTTGAAATAAATTTCTTAATCAACTACATTAAAGTCAGGAACAAGAAAGTAGAATGCATTAAAGAAAATATTAAGCTATTCTTAGTGCTACAAGGATTGTCAAAAGAGTTTTTTTTATTCCTGTCACATTGTTGCACTCAGGTACATCAATGCTTGAACAAAGAATCATACACACTTAAGACTCCTTCTATAGGAACTCATAAAATATTCTAACTCTAAGGAAAATAACCTACAAGAGCTTTGCTACTCTAACTAAGAATGACCAAAAACTATTCAAAAACTGATTCCAAATGGAAGCCCAAGTGCAGTATTTATAGACTTGGGGAATATAGCTCGATGTCAGATATCTGATGTCTGATTTATGCCTTGACATTGTGTACTCAATGTTGCAGCTAACACAAATAATGATTCATCATAACCCTACGACTGTATGAAAACTCATCCTCGAGTGAAGAAGAGAATGAACAAGTTCTTTACAATATAACATATTAGGTAGGTATGGGATTATTAACTGACATGACTAACTGATTCAGGTGAAACAAACATAAAGACTCTAAGTGCCCAAATGTACAAAATTACAATTTTTACAACATTGGATGTTCATGAGAAGAGGAGTGAACACCCTCGAGAATATTAACAACGAACACCTCTTGGCAACAGGAGAATGAGAGAGAGAGAGAAAAGATCCATTGATCACAAATTGTCTTCATTGTGTGGTACTACTACATCATCCTTGGTGAAGATAATCCCAATTCCAATCCATGCTTTCCATTGAAATCATAACAAAATCATCAATTAGTATGCAATGTGTAACACATAGTGATTAAATGTCTTATTTTGTCAATGGTTACACTTAGCTAAGTTGTGATTGTGTTTTAGGATGTGCTTTGAATATTCATCATTTTTTTTCTTGATGAGAACAACACCATGCAAGGATGTATGCATTTATTTTTTCCAGGGGATGTGCTTTGAATCCTCATCATTTTTTTTCTAATGAGAACCACACCATGCAAGGACTTATTCAACTTCCTTTATTGATTGGCACAAAATGGTAAGAAATTCATGGAAACACACATGCACCCAAGCAAAAAAAAGGTACAAAGAATATCAAATCCCCTTGAAGCCACACCTTGTTCAAACATTTGAATCCTTTCCAATTCTAAAAACTACCAAAGTTACAAATTTATTAAAGTTTAATTAATGAAAAAGGGACTACACATTTCCAAAACAAGGAAAACCATAAAGTGTGCGGATGGGTGGATGTTGTGGACTCATTACATGTTACATGAAAAAGAAACTATGTCCTAATTATTTGTAACAAAATGCAAAGCTAGAAACTAGAAACCAACAATCAAATAACAAAAATAGTACATACCACCATCAAGTAATGCATTACTAAGGTACCTGGCACTTATTAACAAAAAGTTAGAAAATCACACCAAATAAAAGAAAATATAGAAGAAAGTGTAAATTATTTAAGAAATATCAAATGTTCTAACGATGGTGTAAAACAAAAAATTAGAAAAGATTAGTAACATAAAAAAAAGATCTAAAACAAAGAACATGTGAAACAAAAAGTTGTAAAATGAAAAATGTGTAAAACAAAAAAGTTGAAAAATGAGAAGATACTTGAACGGTTAGCATGGGTGGCCATCTCCACCATGACTAAGTTGAATGAAGAAGACCCAAAATATGGAGCATGGTTGTCCATCTAATGAGGTTCTTGTTGTGTTAGCTAGCTTATGGTCATGGAAAGGCTTAATTTGTTGAATGTTGACCAGCTGTTTCTTGTTTGGGCTGTTAGGTTTATAGATCATCATGGCCCATAAAGGAAAAGTTTCATAAAATATATAAGGTCCCTCCCACAACATTTGGAACTTAGTTTGTTGAGGTACATGTGTGGGGTTCTAGTAGAAAACCTTGTCTCCTAGTTGAAATTTAACTTTTCTAATTTTTAGATCATGACATTTTTTGTTATAAGCCTTGTGCAACTTGTAGATGATAAGGCTACTAATCAATTTTCGTCTAGTAGGTTGAGATTCATCAATCTTTCCTTTTGGGCTAGACTTAAGTCAAGGTTAAGGTCACAAGTCATTGAAAGTGTACAAAGTTTAGATTGAATAGGAAGTGTTGGTAGTTTTTCATACACAAGCTCATAGGGAGAGTAGCCTATAGGAATATTCCAAGTTAAGCAGTAGGCCCAAAGGACATCATTTAGTTTTGTGCTCTAGTCCTTCCTATACTTCCTAACAGTTCTTGTTAGTATCCTTGTGATTTCCCTATTAGTATCCTTATCGTGACCATTAGCTTGGGGGTGGTAAGCTGTTGTGAGTTTGTGTTCAACCCCTAAGTGTTGCATAAGCTTCCAAAAAGCAGTTCCTATAAAATGAGTTCCATTGTTAGAAATTAGTGCATGTGGCACACCAAACCTATTTACAATGTTTTTTTGTACAAATTGAGTAGTAGTAGAAGATGTACAATCGATGATGGCTGCTGCTTTTGTCCATTTCATACAATAGTCAACAACGACTATGATGTACACCTTTCATTTGACATGGGCATGATGCGACCCATAAAATTAATCTCCAAAATCTCAAATGGTTCTAATGGTTGAATCCATTGTTGAGGTCCTTCCATTCAAGCTGTTATTCCACCATCTCGTTGCCATCATTCAAAAAAGATGATGGTGAACATCCCTAAAGAGTGTTGGCCAATAGTACCCCACCATCATGATTTTAATGGCTATTCATCTCCTAGCATAGTGTCCTCCACGAGGAACTTCATAAGCATCTTAGATAATGGACAGTTGATTAGCTTTAAGGACAAACCAATGAACTAGGCCATCGGCACACACCTTGTAAAGGTGTCCATTGATATCCATGAAATGCTTTACCTAGTGACGAAACTATTGTTTCCTCTGATGGTCCAACCCTTGTGGCATCTCTTGAGAAGTTCATCAAGAAATGTATCAAATAATTGGCTTTCATCCTCTTTATCATCCCATCACAATCAAGACAACTGATCAGTGATTATATTCTTAATTCCCTTTCAATATATCATTGTAAGATCAAATTCCTACAAGATCACCAACCCTCTTATGACACAAGGGCTTACCACTGGCTTGTTCATTAGAAAGTGGATGGCACTGTGGTTTATGTGCACAAACACCTTGTATCCAAGCACATAATGCTTGAACTTCTCTAGAGCAAAAACCACCATCATTAATTCTTTTTGTGTAGTGGTATAGTTCAATTGTCCACCCACAATGCTTTGGTTGGTGCAGTGGATGTAGTATGGACATTTCTTATCATCTAACCACGTTAGCATAGCTTCCAAAGCATAATTCGATGGATCCATCATGATGTGAAATGGTCTAGACCAATCAAGTTCTTGTAGAATTGGGGTTTCCACAAGCCTTTCTTTCAATTGCTAGAATGCTTTATCATTTCGGGGTCCAGAAAAAAGGGGCATCTTTCCTTGTTACTTCAACCAATGGTTTTGCGATCTTAGAGAAATTCTCTATGAATCGTCGGTAGAAAACAATGTTTCCAAGGAATGACTGAACATCTCTAACTATTTCTGGCCGGTAGGTTATTCCTTGGATTACCCTTATTTTTTTAGGGTCCACCTCAATTCTTGCTTGTGATATTTTTTGCCCTAATATAATTCCCTCCTAGACCATGAGGTGACTTTTTTGCCAATTGAGCTACAAGTTAGTTTCAACACATCATTTCAGCACTTGCTCAAGGTGATCCAAGGTTTGCTCAAATGTAGCTTCATAGGTGGAGAAGTTATTCATGAAGACTTCTACACCACTACTGATCTATTATTAAAAGATGCTCAGGGCTGGGCGTTGAAATGTGGTAGGGGCATTGCATAGACCAAATGGCATCTTACGATATGCAAAAGTCCCCCAGGTACTTATGAACACTGTCTGTACTTGGTCCTCTTGTGTAATTTGACTTTGGTTATAATCACTATAACCATCTAAGAAGCTGTAGTAGCAATGCCTTGATATTGTGTCGAGCACTTGGTCAAAAAATGGTAATGGAAATCAATCCTTGAATATTTCCATATTCAACAGCTTGAAATCAATGCAAAATTGCCATTTTCCATCTTTCTTTGGCACAATTACAAGTGGGCTAACCCACTCGCTATCAGCAATGGGATAGATGAACCCCATCTTGAGGAGTTGCTCAATTTCTACCTTGACAATTTGCTTCAATTTGAGGTTCAATTGCCTTTGTGGCTACCATTTTAGCCTCATGATCAGTTCAGTGTAAATGTAATGCTGACATATCCTAGGATCAATCCCTATGAGTTCAAGATATGACCAAGCAAAAGCTACTGACCATCCTTCAACTACCTTCAATAGCATATCTTTTTATTCTAGAGCAAGTCTCACATTGATTATAACCAACTTCTTATTTTTCAAAAATACCTATTCCATTCTAGCTAGTAGCATTTTCAGTTCAAAGGACTATTGCTTGAACTTCTCAAGAATTTCCAACTCTTCCTAATAAATATCATTGTTTGTATCATTAGAGAGTTGGTAATAAACTTACTCTAGTTCATCCATGCTTGTGACATATTCACATGTCAAGCTCTCAGTTGGTTCCATCCATAGTGTGCTTCTTTCTGAATCAGTAGTCAACCACTGGGTGCCCTCCTATTTTGTGGTTGTTGTGTACAGATACCTTTGAATTTCTAATTTTTGTGCAGACTACTTGCATGTAGAGATGGATGCTTACTTGATGGCCCAAAATTTCTACACATAATTGCACCCACTATTGTTGTACATGATGCATGGAACTCTCTTCTTCTCGATCTTTCCAAATGCATTTTGTTTAGAAATTTCCAAGGAAAGATCTCTGATGCCCATTCTTGTGTCTACTATGCTCAACCATGCTCTTCCCATGGTGATTGGGAAGTCCCCTTTGCAGTTCTCCACTTTAATTACTAAGAATTCAATAGGATAAGACCACCCATAGACAATGGTCACAATGTCTTCTACCAATTCCAATGGAACAATGATTGACTAGTTTGCCAATTCTAATATGATGTTGCTCTTCTTAAGAGGAGGCAGGTTCCAGGTAGTGGAGATCTCATGAGAAATAAAATTAACACCAAAACCTGAATCAATAAGAGCCTTGCACTATTCATTCCCAGTAATCTACAAATAAATTAGAGGACTTCCAAGATTAGCTAATTTCTTGGGAAGGTTTCCTACATGGATCTAATTAGATATGGTGTGAGTAAGCATTATAGAATGGATCCTTGGTAGAGTTTGTTTTAAAGAGTTTTTTCTCAAGACTCTTTAGTAATTTTGAGGATAGCTTGAAATTTACAATCCATGGAGTCTCTTAACTAATCACCCTTGTCCATAAATTCAAATTTAAATTGTTGAAGTGGCAAGGCTTTTTTATGCATCCCCTCATAAAATATGGATTTGTCCTCACTGTCACAAAATCGAACCTCCCTCTTGTGGATGGAAGGATCACAGTTGTGCTCTTCTACATTTTCTCTTTTTCTTAGTTCATCCTCCTCTTTGATAACCTACTCTATTAACCCTTGTACTTGATAGGTAGTTAGTTCTGACAATTGCCCTTGGGCATAGATACCAAGGGATTTCCTCCTTTCATTACAAAGCATGTCTACAATGTGGTGGAGTTGAGCCAATTGAGAATAACCATGGCTAAGGCATTTGTGCATCAAGGCATAGTATCGGCCAATGGCAACATCTAAGGGTTCATGTGCTCCTTGTCTCCACCCTTGAATTTTCTTCCTTAAGTTGAACACTTAAGAGTACATTTGATACTTATCATTAAACATTTCAAGGATGATATTCCATCATCTAATAGATTTGGTTCTAAGGACTAGTACTAGTTCTCTACTTCTTTGATGAGTGTCTTGGGAAACAACTTCAATTTCTACCAGTCATTCTCTATGTTTTGCAACACACATGCATCTTGAAAATCTTGAAAATGATTCTACAAATTAGAGTTATATCCTCAATTAAATCAAAGAATATTGTCCATGTCTAAACATTTGATCCAACTTTCTTTCACATGCCTTATTGGAATTTTGACTGCCTTTACGATGTTAAGCATACTTTGGGTAGCAAATAAAGGCTCATCAAGGCCTTGATCATGGTGCCTATGATGCCCTCTACTATCCCTTCATTCATGGAAATGTGCTTCTCTTGAATGTCTGCATCCTTAATCTTGCCTATCTCAATGGTCCCGTTGATTGTTTTGTTCATTTCAATCACCGCCATCACGATCTCGCTTTCTATAGTCACAATCAAAGCTAGAAGAAGATGATGATGATGAAGCGAAAGAGGAAGGAGAACCAACACCATCATAGTACCTACTACTACCTCTTCGATGATCACAACCATGATCGCAATATTGCTTCTTACTTACATCCCTATCTTGACTTTCTCCTTTAGATCCTACTTTGTCATTAGATCCCTTGTTACCAGAATCAGGATTGTGAACTATGGAGTGCAAATTATGGTTTTGACCTTCATCATCAAAATTAAAGAAAGGAGTGTTATTAAGTGGAAGATCCCCACTAGCTTGTTGGTACAACAAGAATGGATAATCGTTAATTCCCTTTCCCTTCAAAAGTTTATAGTGTTGCTCTAGCTACCAATCTCACAGGCATTGTGCTTTAGTGGAATGATAATCCCTAGCATCGACATCTTCCATGATATGTTCCTCATGGTGGTCTTAAATACCACATCATGCAAGCATTTGATAGAGCATTGTAGGGGTTGCACAATTGGGTGACAACATGATGTTGCCCTCCATGTCACGCCACCACATATGTTCATCTTGGTGTAAGATGAAGGTGAAGTTTGATACATACTCATTGGGATGAGTATATGTAATTGGGTACTATTGAGGCTTTGATGGATGAATTTTATCAGGCTTGGGTGAAGAAGTGCTCCTATGAGAAGAAGACATTTTTAGTTTGCAAAACAAAAATTACACTATGCTCTAAGAATTTGATGTAGTAATTGTAACACAAGATATAACTCTCAGGTTCATTCCAGTGATTTAAATACTTTCACTAGATCCTAAATAGTGTACAAAACAACAAAAAGGTCCCTAGCAATGGTGCCAATGATGAGCAATGAGGTACCCCTACGCACAACCATACAAATCACTAAGACATTATACACGATTCGGTCGAATTCCATGGACTTATAGTTATCTCATACACTAGTTCCTCTAGGAAGGTAAATGGTGTTAAAAATGTTCGTTGTCTTCCCAACTACACTTGTGAGGCTCAAGGGTATGGTTTAAGTGTAATTGAGGTATATGAATTTTTATCTTTTTATGTTTTATGAATGTAATCACCTACAACAAGAATAAAGGGTAGAGCAAATTGAAACTAATGTCTATTTCCTAGCTGGCCTAACACAAGTAACTTCCCCAGTTTCTTGGATACATCCTAAACACATATAGCATTGCTAGGTTACCAAACATTAAGCATTGCTAGGTTACCAAGTACTATATGAATGCTCACGCAGTCGTGCTTGTGTTCATTAATTTTTGGAAATAAATTACTTAATTAAATGCATTAAAGTAAAGAACAAGAAAGTAGAATGCATTAAAGAAAATATTAAGCTATTCTCAGTGCTATAAGGATTGTCAAAAGAGTTCATTCCTTTTTCCATTACACTAGTATGCTCAGGTACATCAATGCTCAACTAAAGAACCGTACACACTTAAGACTTATTTTGCGGGCACTTAGAAAATATTCTAACTCCAAGGAAAATAAACTATAAGAGCTTCACTACTCTGACAAAGAATGATAAAAAACTATTCAAAAACTAACTCCAAACGGGAGCCCGAGTGCAGTATTTATAGAGTTGGGGAATATACCCCAACATGAAATATCTGACGTCAGATCCAAGCCTTGACATCGCATACCCAATGTTATAGCTGACACAAACAGTAGTTCATCACTTAGTATAGAGAACTTGTCTTTGCCTTTGCTCTATCTTATTAATTTCTTCTATATAGGCACTTGTGAGCTTTTCAACTAGTTTCATGCATATCTTGTATGCTAAGATGTAATCAGTATATGAGATACATGAAACTCTTCATCTTTAAATGACTTTAGTCTCATCTTCCTTATATATTTCCAAGGATAAGTATTTGATACCAACTTTAAAATTCACAATGCTAAGCCATGCCCTTTCCATAATTATAGAGAATTCCCCTTTATTATTTTCCACATGAATGACATGAAAGTCTATAGGATAAGACCACTCACTTATGATAGTTACAACATTTTCCACTTTTCCAAGTGGAATAGCAATGGATTAGTCAACCAACTCTAATTAGATGTTACATTGCTTTAATGGAGATAAATTCCAAGCTTTTTACACATCTTGAGAGATAAGATTCATCTTGAATCCAATACAATCTTAAATGACTTATTTCTTGCTATCTTGAAATAGATTAAAGGGCTTCCAAGACCAATTCATTTCTTAGTAAGTGCTCCTACTTTTATCCAACATTTTATAGTCTATGTAAGCATGATAGTCCTTAGATTCTTATATGTTGATATGTAAAGCATGATTTTTGCTTGAGAACTTGATGTGCAAGGAGTAGTGTTTGCATGATGAATAACTTAAGCTCAATTTTATTTTAAATTTTATTTATTAAACCTTGATAATTATACCTAAATAATGAATTTATAAATAATAAAATTAATTTTCTTAGATAGATTAGCTTACTTATATGAAGCTTGCAACGATTCCACCTTATATAAAAAGGACATACCTATTTGGAATGGTGTTGGGCCATTAAGGATGTGACTAAGAAGATTTTATTAATTCTATGTGTTAGTGTTACACATGTCATTTAAGTGATTATTTCATAATTTATGTGTTTATTTGCTTTCCACATTACATCTATCTTGTAAGGAATTGTGATGTGAATGTGTGTTTTATTTCTCTTTCATGTGTAAACATTGCACATGTTCCTTAGGGAATTATAATATGTTTTAATTACTGTTTTACTCTTTACATTTATAAAACACATAAAAATTATAAAATTATAAAAATATCATACCTTCATTACAATAAAATGAGTTTATTCAGTTATATTATATGTATTATAACATTTTATTTATTAAAAGCAATAATATAGCCAAGTAAACTTTACCATTCAAGTTCCAATCATCTTCAGTGGTTATTACCAATTCATTATATATATCGTTGATAAACTTATTGTGATCTCAAATAAGGAGACCCCTATTAAGGGTGTTACACATTTATATTTATAAAAGGAATTTGACATTATTAAAATAAAATTCTTATTATAATTACAAAATTTTACTTTATAAACTATATAAATATATACATTTTAGCTTAATGGTTAAAGTCTCGGCTAAGCAAGTTTATGTCAAATATTAGATTTTACTATACTGTATTGAGTTAAAATTTTAAAAAATTAGTACAAGAAATTTTGAAACTAGTTTGATAGATTCAAAGGCTCGTAGTGGATGTAAGTAAAAATTTTAATTTTAATTTCATATATATATATATAATTTCTTCTGCTTAATTCTATAAATGTTTATAATGTAGTTAATTTAAGTTATTTTTAAAATACATATAATAATATCTTAATTGTAATTGAGATTTTCATTTAAAAAAACTAAAAATTATAATTTAATTGAATTTTTAAAAATTTAGAAACTATAATTTTTTATAATGCTATAAAAATACATTAATTTTACCTTATATTTTAAGGTTATTTGTACTAAGCATATTAACTATTATACAATCTATATGTTATGAATGCTTAAAGAGAGCTAAACAATCTTGTATATTGTGTTAGCAGATTTGGCAGCAAAATATGAAATTAAATGAAAATAAAGAGCAATGGAACCACAGGAAAATGTAGAAGAATCTTATTATCAGAAATGGAAATAACAAGCTTCTCTCTTCATCGCAAGGAGATAACAAGAAGAAGCCTCTCTCTCATGCAATAGAAGAATGTAAGAGTGGGATGGAAAGGGGATGTATTTGATGGATCTAAATTGAGGTGAGGGAGGTCCCTTTTACATTGATGAAGGGACCCTTAAATAACTAATGATAATCATCCACTATTTTAATAACCATAGCTAAAATTTATCAAGAAAACCATAGTCAAAATTTAGCAGGAAAACAGTAGTCGAATTTTAGCATGATAACTATAGCCTAAATTTATCATGATAACTATGGCCAACAATCTCCCACTTGGAGATTTTGATTGAGGATCAATCATATCTCCACACCATACTTTCTACCTTTCCATTCTATGTTGCTTATGTTTTTGCTAGGCCATATGAGGATCTACTCTAGTCAAACTTGTCCATGTTAATCAGATTGGTCAGAACATCTGCAAGATTATCCTTGGTGTGTATCTTCTGCATATCCACACTTCCATCTTCTACCACGTTATGAAAAAAGTGAAATTTTACTCCTATGTGTTTTGTCCTTGAATGAAAGGTTGGATTCCTTACAATATGCAAGGTTCTTTGACTATCACAAAATAAAGGAATCTCCTCTGATAACCTTTGAATCCAAATTGCTTCCTTGCAAGCTTGTGTAGCTACCATGTATTCTGCTTCTATTGTAGATAACGCTACTACTGTTTGCAATCTTGATACCTAGCTTATAGCTCCTCCTGCAAGTGTAAACACATAGCTTGTAGTAGATTTTCTTTTATCTGGATCACCTACAAAATCTGAATCCACATAACCTTTAATAGTAAATTTAAATCCTCCATAACATAATGCAACATCTGAGGTACCCTTAATGTATCTCAGGATTTTCTTAATAGTACCCCAATGCTCTCATCCAAGATTTGCCACGTACCGACTAACTGCTCCCGCTGCTTGTGCAATGTCTAGTCTTACACAAATCATAGCGAACATTAGGCTTCCCACTGCTGATGCATACGGTACTCAAGACATATCATTCCTCTCTACTTTATTGCTAGGACACATCTCGGAGGATAATTTGAAATTAATAGGAAGTGGGGTAGAAATTGGCTTATAATCTTGCATGTTGAAGCATTGCAAGATCTTACCCAAGTAGTTTTTCTGAGAAAGCCAAATCTTCTTGTTATTTCTATCTCGATGAATTTGCATCCCTAGAATCTTTTTTGCTGGTCCCAAGTCTTTCATATCAAATTCCCTAGCCCATTGTGCCTTCAATTCTTTGATTTGCTCTTTGTTGGGGCCTACAACCAATATGTCATCCACATACAATAGCAAAATGATTAAATCTTCAACAAACCTCTTGAAATATGTACAAGGGTCTGCATTGAGTCTATTGTACCCAAGGCTCATGAAATACAAGTCAAATCTCTTTTACCAATACCTTGGTGCCTGTTTGAGACCATATAGAGATTTGTTCAACCTACAAACCAAGTTCTCTTTACCTTCTTCTGCAAAACCTTCTGGTTGGAGCATATAAATCTCTTCTTCAAGATCTCCATGAAGAAAAGTAGCTTTCACATCTAGTTGTTCTAGATGTAGGTCAAATGTAGCACACATTTTTAGGACTACTCTGACTGTTGTAAGTCTAACCACAGGAGAAAATATCTAGTTGAAGTTAATTCCTTATTTTTGAGCATATTCCTTTACCACAAATCTTGCACGATATTGCTCCACTTGGTCATTACTATCACATTTAATCTTGTAGACCCATTTTTTTCCAATAGCCTTTCTTCCTTGTGGTAGTGTAATAAGATCCCATGTCTTGTTTTTTTGTAAAGCTTCAATCTCCTCTTGCATTGCTACCATCCACAAGGACACATCTAGACTTTTGAGAGCCTCATGTAAAGTTGAGGGCTTTCCATCCTCTATTAAAAGGAAATATGCAACATTACTTTCAGTAACATAATCTAAGTGCCAAGTTGGTGATCTTTTTACCCGAGATGACCAACGAACTTCATAAGCTTCAAACTTGACTAGTTCTTTCTCTTCATACATTGATGTTGCTTCAAAAGTAACTGGATCTTCCGCTTTTGTCTTATCTTCTACCTGAATTTTAGTAGTCTCTAAATTCTCCTTTGAAGTGATATCATCTCCCTTCTCTTGCATTTTATCTTCTACAAATATCACATCTCTGCTGATGACAACCTTGTGGGTAGTGGGATCCCATAGGAGATACCCCTTAACTCCATCAGCATACCCTAAGAACATACATTTCCTGGACATTGGATTCCACTGTTATCTTTCTTGGTCATTGTACATCACATACACAAAACTTCCAAATGTATGGAGATGAGAATAAATAGTTGGCTTACCAATCCACATTTCTATTGGTGGTTTTAGATCAATTGCAGTTGATGGAGACTGATTGATTAAATAGCAAGTCGTATTAACTGCTTCTGCCTAAAATGACTTGGCTAGATTTGCAGCCTTCAACATTGATCTTGTTTTTTCCAACAAGTTTCTATTCATCTATTCTGCCACTCCATTTTTTTGAGGAGTGTGTGCCACTGTGAATTGCCTCTTGATGCCTTCTTGTTGACAAAATGCATCAAATTCATCACTTGTATATTCTCTTCCATTATTTGTCCTTAGACACTTGATCCTTTGTTTGGACTCAAGTTCTACCTGTGCTTTAAAAACTTTGAAGACTAAAAAAACATCTACCTTCCTTTTGATTGGATACACCCAACATCTCCTGGAGTAATCATTAATGAAAAATACAAAGTATCTTGCTCCTCCTAGGGAAGTCACTGGTGCTTGCCAAACATCAGAGTGTAGCAAGTCCAATATGCCTCTACTCTTAGCTATTGATGTGCTAAACTTAAATCTATGTTGCTTACTAGTAACACAATGCTCACAAAATGGTAAACATACTAAATTGAGCCCAGGAAATAGTCTTTGTTTAGAGAGAATCTTCAAACCTTGTTCTGACATATGACCAAGCTTTCGATGCCACAACATCATCGATTCTTCTTCCAAACTAGTTGATGCAATAGAAGAATCTCCCAATTGATGTGTGTTCCCTAGAAGCATGTACAAATTTGTAGCAACCTTTTCTGCCTTCATTACCACAAGCACACCTTTGGTAATCTTCAAGATCCCATTCTCTATATGAGTTTTGCACCCAACATCATCTAGTTTTCCTAAAGATAGTAGATTTTTCTTCAGGCCCTCCACATGTTGTACATCTTGTATGATGCGAATAGTGCCATCATACATCTTTATCTTGATAGTACCAATACCAACGATTTTCAAAGCATGATCATTTCCCATGTACACAGATCATTCTGAGATTGGTTTGTACTAATAAAACCATTCTTTTTGAAAGGGCATGTGCCATGTTGCTCCTGAATCCAAGATCCAAGCATCAGTGAGCTTCTTTTTTCCTTCAGCAATAGTTGCCTCACTGTATAGAACATCACCATCATATGAGGTACTTGCCACATTCCCTTGAGGATTCTTTTCATTACTCTTCTTGTTCCAACACTCCTTCTTTAGGTGTCCTCCCTTGCCACAGTTGTAGAAAGTAATGTTTTTCCTTTTACTTCTTGACTTAGATCTACCATGAATTTGGTTCCCATTGGAATCACATTCCATGGATCTCCCTCTCATCATTGTCAAGGCCTCCACCTTGTTTGCCAACCTATCTTCCTTGTTCTTGCATTGACTTTCTTCTTCAAGAACTGTAGCTGCAACCTCATTGAAGACAAGAGCATCCATAAGGACATTTTTGGTCAAGTTGATGATGAGTTGATCATATGAATCAGGTAGACTTTGAAGTAGAATTTCTACATGTTCACCTGCATCTACTTTATAGCCCAACAATGTGAGTTAAGCAAATAAAGTATTTAGGGTGTTGATATGGTCAGTTACCGATGAGGTTTTTGCCATACGAAGAGTGTAAAGTCTTCTCTTTAAGAAGATTTTTTTGTGGATTGATTTAGCCTCGTACAACTTTGTCAGTGTGTCCCATATTTCCTTCGCCATCTTCTTTTCTGCAATACTTGAAAGAACCCCATCTGCTAGTGCCAAGTGTAAATTGGCAATAGCATTACCATCCATTTCATTCCACTTGCCATCATCCGTGACCTCTCGTGGCCTTTCTCCAATAGCTGCTAGGCAATTATCTTTACACAAAATTTCTTGTATCTTCATTTTCCACAATGTGAAGTTTCTTCCATTGAACTTCTCTATTTCCTATTTGCCAACCATTTTGTAAAATTTGTATGCATGATCTGCAACACTTCCACAAACTGTGAACGTGGCTCTGATACCACTGTTAGCAGATCTGGCAAAAAAATATGAAATGAAATGAAAATAAAGAGCAATGGAACCATAGGTAAATGTAGAAGGATCTTATTATCAGAAATGGAAATAACAAGCTTCTCTCTTCATCACAAGGAGAGAACAAGAAGAAGCCTCTCTCTCATGCAATAGGAGAATGTAAGAGTGGGATGGAAAGGGGATGTATGTGATGGATCTGAATTGAGGTGAGGGAGGTCCCTTTTATATTGATGAAGGGACCCTTAAATAACTAATGATAATCAACCACTATTTTAATAACCATAGCCAAAATTTAGCAAGAAAACTGTAGCCGAAATTTAGTAGGAAAACCATAGCCGAATTTTAGCATGATAACTATAGCCTAAATTTATCATGATAACTATGGCCAACATATTATGATGACATCACCTTTCAATTTTTATCAATTATTCAATTTATGTATTATTTTGAATTTCAACTTGAGATGATTTTTTTTTAATGTGATATACATATTAGATAAGCTAAATGCTAGTAATGTTATAAAGGCTATGATAAATTTTTGAGTTAATTTAAATAACATAGTTATTATGTTTTCCTTTTTAAAAACTCTAATAAAATTAACATAACAATGTTATGCAATATAACTTTTACCACATACTTTTCTTTTTAGCTAAATTTATTTGAAAAAAGGTAAGGGATATTAGAACCCTATATTATTTGGCTAAGGAACTCATAAGATACTTAGCTAATACAATATTTTGGTAAACCTTAAATAGAACATTAAGATATGTTAAATCAAACGGATTATTAATTTTAGGCTTAATGCTCATCCCAAAAATCTAGGTGTTGTGAGGATCCATGGAACCAATGGACAAATTAAAGCCTAACCTTTTTTCAAGTGGCTATGCTTAAGCTCAAACTCATGCTTTATGACTTAAGAAATAAGCACCTCATTATCATTGTAAATAATGGTCACTATTAAGATACTTGAAGTGTGACTTGAAAATGTAATTTTAACTAAATTTGTTAGTTTCATTTATTTTGTAAGCCTACAAACTTAGGAAATAAAATAATCATATGATAAATGTAAAGGTTTCTCAACCATGATTTTGGTTAAATAAACACATCTTGTTTCTTATCTAAACTTCACAAAGCCTTGGATTTTTTTTTGAAAAAGGGGAAGAGATGGAAGTAGAGGTTTTTCAACAGAAACTATGACTATATATACCCTTATGCCATGTAGCTAATAAAATACTTTTATACTATTAAAATAAAACCCTAAATCAAATTTGTTATGTTTCATTTGATTTACAATTCGTACCAATTTGGCTAATAAGCATACCATATAATTAACACAAATGTTCATAGGTCATGATATTTTTAGAGTGTTTGGGAAAGTATAGTGATTGATGAAGAGCTATATAGTCGATGCGTCAACTAGGCCGCGTATATGGGGCCCCGTATACTCGGCCACATTGACGCGGCCCCGTCGATGCATCCCTCCATGCGTCAACATGGCCCCGTTTATGCAGGGCCTATTTTAGCCTATAAATAAGAGGGCCTTCCACCTCATTTAGGTACCTTTTAGTAGTTTTAGCAAAGCCCTTGCATTTTGTTTCCATAGGAGTTAGATTATTTTTCCTAGTGCATGCCCGCACTGTGATGCTTATAATTGTACAGCACCTTTATTCGAGTGTGACGTACTTGGACGCACACATGACCAGAAATAAAGATCGAGATTACTTCATCATTGTAGCATTCACTTAGTTTTAATTGTTTAATTATTATTGTTATTTATTTTTTTCTTAGTTAATATTTCTTTATCATCATTTACTATTCTTGTTGTTAACTGCAGAATGAGTACGACTTAATCACGAGCATTTAAGTGTGACTAGTTGGTAACCCAGTAGCATACCTAGGATCTACGCTTGGTCCCAGTAGTAGTCGTGCACGAAGTCCAAGATGTATACGAATGATTAAGGAATGGATGCTCATCGCACTTAGGCTAGCTTAGACTCATTTCCTATTGCTCATTAGTTTAATCAAGATTATTTTCCATTGTCTCTAGGAGTAGCATTAGTTTAGGATCACATCATACACCTCACTCTGGACTAAACCATACTTGACAAAGCAAATACTAGTCCAAGTGGGAAGACAGTGAACTGCGATCAACATGTAACAATCTAAATACCACAACTAGCCTATCCACGGAGTTCGACCGGATCGTGCGTGAACGCTCATATTCGTATGGTTGAGTGTAGGGGTACCTTGCTGCTCATCAATGATCCTAGTATAGTTGTGCTTAGGATACACCCTTAAGCTAATAACATAATGATTGAAAAAGAAACCAACATTGGGTTTTGAATCTAATTCCTTAAAAAATTTTAACAATGAGGTGTTAGCCTAGTGGTATGAGTCTTACCCTAGTAACCCCAAGTCACATGTTTGATTCTCCTAAATAGCATTGAGTATAAAATTTTATAAATCTTAGGGTGTAAATATTATTTTAGGATAAAATAGAGAGGGATGAAACTTTCAAATTCAAATATGATTATATGTAACTATCATCATCTTCATTATCATCCTAGTCTTGTCCTAATAAAATAGGATCAACTTTATGTGTTCTTTTTACTATTCATTTATATGAAAACTTATATCATTTTTTATCTACAATTTCTTCAAATAATCTTAAATCAATTTTTTCATATCTTTTTTTATTTTTATTTATTTTTTTTGTCTTTCTTTTAGTGATTTTCCTAAAACAACAATGTATAAGTAATTTTTTGTAGGTTCATTATCTAATCTTCTTTACACATACCTAAACCATTTAAGACATTATTCCTATATGATATCTAAAATAAAATCCATATATGACAACATCTAACCCTACATTACATCATCATCATCATCCTAGCCTTCTTCCAACAAATAGAGTTGGCTTAACCCCACTATATAATCAATACAATATTCAAGTGTATTGGAATTAAACTTATGACTTGTACAATAAGTGGGGTGTTGAAACTCGAAACAAGTAAAACATAGGTACATCCTGTTGATGTCAACACATGGGGCCATGATTATCAATGTCTCTATATCTCTCTCTTAATAACCACACTAAAAATTATGCAAGTAGTGGGAATTTAAACTGCCAGGTGGTGGTCATTAATGGTGGTGGTTGCGAACATTAGTGGCAAATGTTTCGGAAGTTACAAACATAGTGGGCACTTAAATTGGAGATCGTGGGTAGTAACGACCAGGTAGTGGCCATTCATTATGGCAATTACAGTCATTAGTGGTGTTGTCGTTACATGAAATGTGGGCATCATTATGGATGGCTGCAATGGCTATAAAACCAAGAGGGGGGAGGGCTTTTCAGATGAGTCCAAAAGGCTTTAGCTATCAGTCTAGAGGGGTAGCTTCCTCTCCACTAAGTAGTAATTTCCTTCTTTCTTTTCTTTTCTTTACATGTTTTCAATTAATCTTTGAGGAGGGCCCAAAGCAGGAGCCAGCAGCTCAAAATCGGATCCTTGCGGGTCTTCTCAGTAATGGCAAGAGGGTTCTCTCCCTCTTCTTTCTATCTACAACAATGTAGGCAATTCAGCCCATGTGCAGGACATGAGACATGTGATTTTCTTTGGGCCAGCAACTTCTCTTGATGGTGCAGATGTGGGTGGAAAATCTTCTTCTCTATGACACTGCAAAAAAGGTGGCAGACAACAACAGGCTTTGAGGACCATAGTTGCTACCCTATGCAGACTGTAGTGGGTAATCTCTCTTTCTCTCTCTCTCTCCCTCTTTCGTGGTGATCGTAGTCTTCCTACCCAGCAGTGGACATCATCAACAATCACAAATTGACAGAGTCAGCAAGCCTAGGGAAAATTCATTTCTTTTAGTTGCTTATTGTATTGAAGACAATTATTTAATTTAAATTCTAGATTTTTTTTAGTTTATTATTTGCAAAAGTCCACGTATGCCTCTCTAGCTGAGACTATTCCCGAGTTTCCGTACCCATATGGGAGGCACCCTAAGCAATAGTCTCCTAAAACAAGTTTTCTTTCTTAGTGTTGGTGCATCCAAAATTTATGCATCAGCACCCTTTTTGGCACTAGAAGGAGGGCCTTTTTCCTGCCTTTTATTTATCAATTTTTTTTGCCAATTTTCTAGCCGTTGCTATCCATTTTCTGAAATATCTATTTTTTGTCCTTTTCTAGTCCCTATTCTATTTTTATTTTCTGAAAATTTCATTTTTCTTATTTCAAACTTGTTTTATTTAAAATTTCTATTTTCAACCATTGTCTTGAAAAATCATTTCTTAAGAATTTTTGAGCCCTTTATTTCCTATTCTCAAAATTTATTTTTTGAAAACTTTTAGGTCTTATCACCCATTTTTCTTTAATTTTTTTTGTTGTTTTTTTCTAAAACCTTGTTTCCCAGTCCCATTTTTGAATTTTTGTTTTGGTGGTTCTTACCTTAGTTCTAGGTTAGGTAAGGTGGTCTTATTTAATTATGCAATTTTAAATTTATTTCTCCTAAAATTTTGCATTTTACTATTTGCATTTTAATTTTATAAGTATTGCAATTTTATACATTTATTTTTCTCTTCAAAAAAATATATTTTTAAAAAATATATATAGCATATTTTAGTGTTTTTTTATCAAAAAAATATTATTTCAATATTTTCTTTTCTTTTTATGCAATTTTATAGTTTCATTCTAACAGTTATATTTTATAGTTTTGTTTTATGAGCAAACTCTCCTCTACTTCAACTTCACTAATTATCATGACATCCCAAAGTCACTCCAGAACATAAATTTGTTTTACGATCCCACAAACCCTACTAGCGATGCCCGCCAACATATACAATGTTTTGAAACCTTACTAGGCATCCACAACATCATCCAAAATTATGTGGCATGTAGAGTATTTGTGACAACTTTCAAGAGTAAGGCCACTCAATGGTTCTTGATGCTCCTCAATGCTTTAATTGACTCATGGCAGGAGTTCAAAAATAAGTTTTTGATCTAATTTGACAAATTCACGAGCCCTGCCATAGCATCAAGTAACTTCACAAGCTTAAGAAAGCTACCTAGGAAAAATGTTAGGGATTATAACCTTAGATTCCTTCACCAGTTGGCCTATGTGCCAAGTGAGATGCATCTAGAACTTGATGGCATCCTCAAGTTTTACCTTTCTACCATCATCTCATTCTTTGCCTATGCCATCAAATCTGATTCAAACATAATAGAAATATAGGGAGCAATGGCTAAAGCCATGGAGTTAGAAAAAATCACCCTTATGAACAGCATTTAAATTGAATTTAGAATTATGAGCATTAGTAATCCCATGCAATCTAACCCTCTACCTCTACCAACTTTCCCAATGGCCAACACTATGTTCCAAACTCCCGTTTCCCTTCAAATGACTCAACCTACAAACAACCACTTTCAAGGTGCCACTTCTTCTCCATTCCTACCTTCTAACACTAGTTTGAATGAGGATCAATAAAGGGCCTTAATTCAATCCATCATAAACCGAAATAGGGTATCTAATCTTGTTGAACCTACAACTCAAACTCAAGATCAAATGACCTAGATATTAACGTCACTTCAAAAACTTTCCAATGAAGTAGTTGAATTAAAGCAAAATAGCAACAAGGATCATATACAATCGAAGAAGCCTAGCACATTAATTAATGACAAGTATTGTCGCCTCCATAACACTAGGCAACATTCCAAGAAGAATTGTCCCCAATTTTTAGCATTGTATGGCAACAACACCGAAGGTCAACAAAATGGGAAAGCCCCTGTTATGGTTCTTAATGTACCTCATGAAATAGAAAACAAAGAGATTTCCTCATTAGAGCAAGTTATGGTAAACAACCCCAATCCACATAATGATCACTACCATAGACTTAGTGACATCATGAATAACACACAACAACAAACTAGGAATGACCCTTACACTCCTCCAAATAGAAGAGCTCCTAGTCAAAGTAACATAAATACTCAAACTAGGTGATCCCAAACAAATGCTCCACAATGATCAAACCCATCTTCTATACTTCAAAGAGCCCCACCTCAACCAGAAGCCAGACAAGTACCTAAGACTTATGATCTAATTGAGGATTTGAAGAAAATCAAAGCTAACATTTCAATGTATGATCTTTTATACTTTAATGAAATCAAAGAGGTGATTTAGAACATAGTACACACACTTGTGATGGGAAAAGAATCCCCAATCCCTATAAGGCAATTTCACTTTGTCGAAAGTCCTAACATGCTATCAGTATAGAACATAAACAATTCTATGTCAAACAAGAAAGATCAACCCCCTTTCTTAACAACCTTGATCATTTTAGGGAATAATGTTCACAACTGTTTGATGGATTCTAGAGCAACTGTTAGTGTCATGCCTCTTGAGGTATGTAAGGCTTTAGAAGCACAAATGATACCACAAACAAAAAGTGTGATTCAATTCGATGGATCTGATGTACCTGTAGTAGGATCATTGAAAGTAGTGAAGGTGCAACTTAAACAATATCCTACATTTACATGTTACACTAATATCCTAGTAGTTGACATGTTTCCCATCGATGGTGTGCTCTTATCTAGGACTTTTGGAGCCAAGTTTGGAGGCTTCTTTAGGTCAAATTTATCAGAGCTATTTATCCCTATCAACGAAAAATCTAAATACATGACTATACCTTAAGAACCCTTCTACAAAAAAGTAGTTACAACCTTGGATCAACAAAGTCAATCTTTGGAAGATCGAAACACTAATTTTTATGTTGGGGTTATTGAGGTTGAGCACAACAAACATGTTGTAAATGACTATGTGATTGGAACTAAAAAAATAAATCTTGTCTCTCATGCAAATTCCACTTGATCCTATCAAAGTTCTAGAGAAGGTGAAGAAAGCTATGGAGACACCTTGCCAACATGATGGATCTCATTTGAGTAATTTGCCACCTTTAGGGAAAGAAAAAGATATAAATAATACCCTACCTCTTAAAACATTTGAAGGTGTGCTAAATTTTAATGACACTTCCATGGAACATTCTCCTAGAAAGGCTATATTTGATGACCCACCAAGACCTAAACCTATCATTGAAACTTATATCAAAGAAAAACTTGATAGAAAATGAACAAGCAAGCTAAGATTAGGTTTTGATTTTCGTAATCTTATGCATCGACAAATTGTTAAACAATGTTTTGATAGGAAGTACATTGGTGAAGTCTTTAAGATAGGAGACCTAGTCCCAGAAAAAGGTAGAACATTTGACCGAGAAAATCTTCAAGGTAAGTTTCCTTCTATGTGGTCCTGCCCATTCCAAATTAAAGACATCATTAGCCCCAATGTGTAGAAGGTTGTTATTTTGTAAGGACGTAGGTTACATAGAAATTTTAATGCATTTCATTTGAAGCATTTCTGCTCAAGTACCCCACATGGACACCTAGTAGATTCTTAGTTGCATGCTTTCTTCCTCTTTGCCATGCATTTTATTTGTATATAATTGCATTTGCATATTTTCTTTAAATTTCCATTATTTCTTTCTTGGCATATTATTTTGATTTTTTCTTTGCATATGATTTTAATAATCATTATGGTCTTTTAAGTTACTAGGCATTGGGTCATCATATCACCATTGAGAATAATGTTATTATAATGCTTTCTGTAATATTTCTTATTAGTATTACATAAAATCTCTTTTATACTATATATTTCAATAATGATTTGATTCTTCCGAATCTTTTTCAAGGTTTTAGTTTCTTTAGTTATGTTGGATTATGGAGCATGAGATTTGTGTTGACTTATCATGTAATCATCATGATCATAAGAGTGTAGGATAGGTGATGTTGGAGAATGGTTAGCCATAATCACTAGGTGACCTTGGAAAACCCCATTTTCCCTCTCATAAGCCCTAGCCCTCAAGTGTGATGATCCATGGTTACCCTGTGAACAACAAGGTAAATGTGTTCATCTCCACTTGAGAACCTTTAGCAACCAAGGAGACCTGCTATGATGCCATCAAATTGTAATCAAAGGCATATACACGAGGGTTGAACTACACCATGGGCAAAGTTCTGAAAGGACCGTGTTCACTAGCAATGTAGCTAATCAACCAGACTCGTGTTGGAATTCCTACCTTAAAAATGAAGTACACCATGAGCAAAGTTTCCTAAAAAAAATTAAATTAAAATAAAAAGAATGAGAACCATGTTCATTGGCAATGTAATAAGTTCTTGAGTTTCATGGGGTCTAACAATTATCCTCACCCTAACCTCCATTTTCCCTTTTGAACCTATTTTTCAAAAAAAAAAAGGCAAATAATCCTTTTTCATCCATTTTCTTTTTCAATGTAAAAAAAAAACATTCCAAGAAAAAATCCAAAAGTTGCGACTAGCCACGATCTAACATGAGCTTTTCCTCCTCATTAAGTTTAGTATGGATCTGGTGCTCTAAGTAGTCCGCATGTTAGTGACTTTTACTTTGTAAGAAGATTAGGAAAGAAATCATACTTATATTTTAATTATATATAGATATATGTAGTTAAAATAATAAAATTATATATTTAGAGTTCGATTAAATAAGATGGTGTGGTTGGATGGCCCACGTCTAGTTCTCTTTTGATTACTTAGTTATTTAAATCATGTTTAGGTTAATACAACTTACTTTTAAGTTTCTATTTTCCTATTTTGTGATGTTTTTTATTCCTTATCTATTGCATTTTTTTTAAATTTCTGTGGTCTTGTTTCTTGCAGTTGCATGCAATTAAAAGTTTGGGGGGGGCTAAGTGTTGATGTCAACACTCCCATGTTCTCATGGGGTCATGATTATCAACGTCTTTATTTCTCTCTCTTAATAACCATAGTAAAAATCATGCGAATAGTGGGCATTTAAACTACTAGGTGGTGGTCATTAATGATGGCAGTTATTGACATTAGTAGTAGACGTTTTAGAAGTTACAAACATAGTGGGCACTTAAATTGGAGATTTTGGGCAGCAACGATCGAGTGGTGGCCATTCATGATGGCGATTACAATCATTAGTGGTGCAGCTGTTACATGAAATGTGATCATCATTATGGATGGCCGCAATGACTATAAAACCAGGAGGGGGAAGGGCTCTTCAGATGAGTCCAAAAGGCTTTGGCTATCAGTCGACAGGGGGAGCTTCCTCTCCACTAAGCAACAGTTTCTTTCTTTCTTTCTTGTTCTTTACAGGCTTCCAGCTGATCTTCGAGGAGGGTCCAAAGCAAGAGCCAGTGGTTCAAAATCTAATCCTTGCAGGTCTTCTCAACAATAGCAGGAGGGTTCTCTCCCTCTTCTTTCTATCTACAACAAAGCAGGCAATGTAGCCCGTCTGCAGGATGTGGGACATGCAATTTTCTTTGGGCCTGTAGCTTGTCTTGGTGGTGCAAATGTGGGTGAACAATCTTCCTCTCTATGGCGATGCACAAAAGGTGGCAGATGGCATCAAGCTTTGAGTACTACAGTTGATGCCTTGTGTAGACTGCAGTGGGATGTCTCTCTCTCTCTCCTTCTTTCGTGGCGATCACAATCTTCCTGCCTAGTACTGGACATCATCAGCAGTCACAGACCAGCAGAGTCAACAAGACTAGGGAAATTTCATTTCTTTTAGTTGCTTATTGTATTGAAGATAATTATTTAATTTAAATCCCATATTTCTTTTATTTTATTATTTGCAAAAGGCCAGTAGGCCTCTTCAACTAAGACTATTCCTAGGTTTCTGTACCCATATGGGAGGCACCCTAGGCAATAGTCTCCTACAACAAGTTTTCTTTCCTAGTGTTGGTGTGTTCAAAATTTATGCATCAACACATCCTAAGATATATAATCTAATTAGAACTTTATATAACTCAATATTGCCTATCGGAATCAAACTCACGACCTGGAGCTTCCAAATCAAATGTCATACCACTAGGCTAACACCTTATTGTTGACTTGTACAATAAGTGACATGCTTTAACCATGTGAGATATGCTTCAAGATTAACAAGTTGCATGCTTTAACTATGTGAGCTAACAAGTTGCATACTTTAATCATATGCTATGAAACTAAAACTTAAATTTTTACTTACATCCATTGAGACCCCTTGGATCTATCCCACTAGTTTCAAAATTCCTTTTACAAATTGTTTAAATTAATAAATTAGTGCTCCCTAGTAGAATCAAATGTCTGATCTAGGCTGCCAATACTACTAAATCTCATGTAACACTGTTTGCCATTGCAAGGCGGGGGTGACGCAGGCAATGCCATGTATGCAACAAATCAAAATGGGATGGGACAGAAGCCCTAGCATGCTTTTTACATCATACCTTATGGGCTAAAAAAATGAATGATTGAAAATGAATAATTAACTAATCAAGACAGTGAAGACACCATCGGTCAATCAGTTGACAACTTTGCAGTTGACCCTGATCTGACTAGAGGTACCAGTGAGCGGAGATATGTTCCCCATCTTAAATAGAACATTAAGATATGTTAAATCAAAAGGATTATTAATTTTAGGCTTACCGCTCATCCCACAAATCTAGGTGTTGGGAGGATCCATGGACCCAATAAATAAATTAAAGCCTAACCTTTTTTGAAGTGGCTAGAAAAATGAATGATTGAAAATGAATTATTAACTAATCAAGACAGTGAAGACACCGTCAGTCAATCAGTTAACTCTGCAGTTGAGCCTGATCTGACCAGAGGCACCAGTGAGCGGAGATATGTTCCCCATCTTAAGCATGGCCTCCTTAAAATCTCTGAAAAAGGCATCAGTATTGGAGGAGTACTCCCTCACAAGCTCCTCTGCAATAACCTGATCAGAGTGGAGGAGGCCTCTGCGATGAAGCAAGTTAATGTAGTACCTGTTATCAAACACTGCCGGAGACTGAGCATCAAGTCGCCGGAGATTGTCATCTCCATCGCCCTTCTGGGCAGGGCAGCGTCTCTTCACAGAATCAGCGAAGAGGGCATTAAGTGGGGCATTGGCATTGTAGATACGAGAACTGAAGCTAGTGCAACGAGCTTTGCCAATGGTGTGGGCTCCTGAAAGGGCTATCAGATCCTGCTTTGACAGACCCTGTGCTGCAAATCTTGAGAGCAGTGTCTTCATGTCTGACTGTGGACCAGGAATGTTGTTGTTTGCAGCCGAAAGGCTTGCGGTTGTTGAATCTCTTCTTCCCAAAGGTACCTTCCATGATGGACCCCCAACCCAAAGTGATCAAATCAACCAAACAATAAAAGGGTCATCAGCAACAGCAGAATTACTTACACAAGAATTACAAATACACAATAGAAAGTTCTTACAGCAACAACAGAGTCACGAGCAACAAGGGCCAGGACATCAGCACAGGAGACCGTTGCAGGGCAGTGAGCTTCGACTTTAGCTTTAATGGAGTTGATAACCTCAAATCCTCGGGTGGAGTTGATGTTTGGGCCAGCAGTCTTCTCCCCTTTGAAGCCATCTCTGTCGTCAAGCAAGAGAGAGGCATCACAGCCATTGACAAAGCAATCATGGAAACGAAGTCTTAGCAGAGACGCTGCCATCCTCCTCTCATTTGCCACTGCTTCTCTAACCCCTTCCCTCACTATCTCGTACAAATTCTCACATCTGTTGCCATAGTACCCCACTTTGAGCTCATTTGCCTCTGCAACCATGATTATGGCCATCAAAACCAGTGCTGCAACTTTCTCCAACACAACCTTGACGTTCTCCATTTTTGAAATGGAATACAAAGATTAATACTTGAAATTTGCAACTTAAAATTTCGCTTTGGATGAACAAGATTGACTACAGATACAAGAATATGACAAATTGATGCTAACTTGGCAAGGATTTGGATCGGAGGAGAACGGAGACTACAAAGTAAATCTACCACTAAAGTGAAGGTTGCAAGTGATGTTGAACGCAGTTGTGGGTTGTGGGTTCTGTTCGGTGTTAGCATTTATACATAAAATGGAGGATGCTGCTGTGATGTACTAATGCGTGTGCTCTACCAGTGCAGGTACCAGTGCAGGTGTGAATTGGTTTTCTGAAAATTATGGATTTGCGCAGAATTATCGAATTATATCGAGTCTTGTTTCCACTTTTCCGGTTATCTTGGATACAATTTTGAAGTATTGGATTTTTCGGCGTTTTAATCGTATATCTCCATCGCTTGTAGTAATTTATCATTCCATGAATGAATAAAAGCTCATCCGTTTGACTCACTCAAATAACCACCGTTAGGTTTCAAAAAACAAAAAATAGTCAAATCAGAGATAGAGAAAATCAACTCTCTTTCAAAGAAAAAAAGCTGAAATGAAGAATTTAATAATTAACCATGAAAACAAAAAAATCTTATGATAAAGTTACAAGGTGGGTAACCCCGCCAATTTTGATGTTAATAATCATACATATAATAACTGGGGCTTGTAGTTCAAATGCATTGAACAGAAGACTGGGGCTTGTAGTTCAAATGCATTGAACAGGAGAGCAAGCGACCGTGTCTTACCAGGTTGTGAGAAACTTGATTAGACCATGTCAGTTTAAGTGCACACGACGTAAAGAATTCATTCTGGGTAAACGCAGCCCTGGAGCAGGTGAAGACCGATTCTCATTTGGGTTTGCAAGAAAGCCAAAAAATCCATCTTCTTGCGTGAATGAAATCATTTCTCTCAGCTGAGGTTAAAGAATCAGTCAAAAAAACGATAAATTTCAAGAGCGTGTGCGATGCAATTTTCGTATCTTTGGCTACCAACTCTCTCGTGGTGTTTATTTATTTAAACAATAATAATATTGTAGGCTGCCTTTTACAGAATTTCTGCTTCCATGCTGTCATTTCGTGTAACGGGCCGGGTAAATTTACCAATTTCGTGTAACGGGCCGGGTAAATTTACCAATTCCTATCCCAGAGATTTCAACAGAAAAAGTTTACCGGAAACAACCATTCGTCCTCGTTCATTGCCAAAAGCAAAAACTCTGTTAGCTTGTTCATTAAGTTTACAAAGACTCTTGTTCATTAAGTTAGAAACTTGGGTGCTTGGTCTTGACAAGTTTTTCCCGTATCTCTCTGCAGGCAGACTCTGTCAACGGTCAACATTTTTAAATTCAAGAATGGTAGTCGAATTTTTGAGTCGAAGATTGTAGATGAACTTCTGACAGGTAAGATACTTCATTCTCTCTATGTGTACTTGCATGCTTGATTTTAGCATTCTTCCGTAACTCAAAGAATCTAATTTTGTCCTTTCTTTGTTACTTCTAAGTGTCTAATGATAAGAGATTAAATATCAATGTAAAAATTTCTCAAAACAATGATAGAATACATGTAAATTTACTTTTCAAAAGGAGATGTTTATTAAATTTCAAATTTCAAGTTTGATCGTTGTACTAAGTTTTGTTGAGAATTTCAAAAATGCAAGGCCTTATGATTACTCTAAAGCAAAACTCACTTTGTATCAAATAATGCTTGCAATGTTTCATAAACACTATATTTGTATTTGGCTTTATTTATTTATTTTGAAGAGAATGTATTGAGCTTATTTTCTTGAGAAAGTGCCCATGTAATTACAAGTTCAGTGTATCCACTTCTACTTTAATAAATCTAAGAAACCAAAAATAGTTAAAGTTGTAGCTTCAACATTAGAAATTTTATCTTTTAGGGCTTGGAAACTAGCCTTTTGTCAATGTCCATATAGAAAGTTTCATTGTTTTCTATTAATGAAAGTGTGAACCATGAAATGCAAATAAAATTTTTTATAAACCTTTTATAAAATCCAACTAAAACAACAAATGATCTCACCTCATTTATGTCCCACTTCAAAATTAACCATAGATAAATTTAAGAAATCACTTAAGGGGCATGAATTAATTACTTAGAAATCTATATATTCCATATGCAAGACTTAACATACAAAATTAACCATCTAAAAAAATTAATACACCAACCATGAAACCATATAATCCAATAAGAATACTTGTATAAATCATAATGCTAACAATTTATAATATCTATGTAATCTTAAACCATCAACTCAAGTCCAAATCCTTTAGGCACAAAGTTATAAGAGATATAACAGATAACCATATGAGCTACATTATAAACCTATAAAATGGCTTCAAAAATTCAACAATGCTTGAATCCTTCATATGCAATGCATTACCTATTCACCAACGCTTTTGCTTCCACTTCAATCTAGTATTTTCACAATCACTTGGAACTCCATCCTAGCATCATAGTTGTCATTTGCATGAAATATATGTAGGAAGGGCTAGAATACCTTCATAGTAGAGGAAAACATCTTTGTACCACTCAAAACAAGGATAAAAGATGGTGCCTACATTCCAAAGCACACTACCATAACTGAAAGCAAAACCAATTAATGAAATTGTTATTCAAAATTATAAACCATTCACTTAACTATTAACTAAAATCATTAACAAAATCATTAATGCATTAATCTACCATAAACCTATGATTTGTTGTACCCATGGATTTTCCATGAGGTATCTAGCATTAGACATTAGACTATATACAAGGCTAATACCAACTTAAACTAGTTAACAAGGCTTCTGAGTTAAGAACCTTACATCTCTAGACCAACCCTCATGAATGTTCAACTATTGGGTTACATTTATAACTAGTATCAACCCTATAGTTATTCTAAGTCCTAGCATCCCACAACCATCCTAAAATCAAGTCTAATACTAACTATATGCTATAAGTTGACTAGCCAACACCAAAGTCAACTTAAATAACCAACTATCCATTCCTATATTAGTTTCCTTAATGCAAATTATGAGTTAATGAAACTTTACTAATATTTACTACATCATACTAGGTTGAGGGACCAAATTCAAGGTTGGTATAAATGATCAACTAGTCAATATTAATAGTCTAAATTGTTGATTCCTAGCTTTATGACACCTTGAATACATCCATACATGCTCAAAATGTCCACTAGTTATCATTGTTTGTAGCTATCATTCCTATTAAATGTCATCTTGACTAAGCCACCCTGGAAAATGTGTGAGAATTTCATTATGACTCCTAGATTTGTCATAACTCAAGTTAGAATGCTTGGAGATGCCATTATTGTTAAAAGATGATAACACAAGATGTTTAAAAAGTAGAAAGTCAAAATCAAAAATTATGAAAATGGTAAATTACAATGATTAGAATAACAATCAAAGGTTAGATCAACAATAAAGAAGAGTTAGATTGACATAAAAAGAATAATAGAAAGGTAGTTTCAAAAAGGGTTAATCTTTAGGAAAAAATTAATGAAAGAAAGAACATTTCCTCTACCTTGGAAGATTAGCAAAGAGTAAACTTTTGCTAAGCAAAAAAAAATTTAGATCTATAAATCACCTAGAGATCCAGTATGCACATCCATGAGTAAGAGAATGAGAGAGAGAGAGAGAGAGCAATGCACAATTGATGACAAGAGAGCCATTGTTGCCAAGTATCTATAAGTACAAAATAGAGTTTGGACAATGTCAAGAATAAGAAATTAATTTTTATGATTAACATATATTACCAAAAGGGTTTAAGTGGTTCACAAGTAGCTATGTTCAAGGGTTCAAGTCACCAAGAAATACTAGATATACCTTACATTATCCAAGAATGGGTTCTGAATGCCCAAAGATAAAATAAGAGAATAACTGAAATAAATCTTAAATAAACATTTAAAATGTGTTTTATCATCTTCTTAAATTATTTCAAAAACCTTAGAATAATATTTAAAATGAAATAATCAATTAATTATAAAATACTAGTAATGTGCCACCATCATCCTTCCAACATGTCCTTCATAATAGATACCAAGCATTGGAAAGTGCCAAGAAATTATATTCAAGAAAAAATAAAAAATAATAATATTACTAAGAGATAATAAGATCAAGGTCCAAGATCCAAACCTTAAGAAGCATATTACCAAGATGTAACAAAACATGTGTACTTACCAAGAGATCTAAGAGCCAAATCTTACTAATGCATAGGAGTTGTTCCAAGATAATATAAACAATGAGGTGTTAGCTTAATAGTAAGACTTTTGATTTGAAAGCTTCAAGTCATGAGTTTGATTCTAATGGATAATGTTGAGTTATAAAGTTCTATTTAGACTATATCTCGTGGGATGTACTTATATTACAATTATTTGAAGGTTTTAACAAGATAATATATATAAGATTACAAGAAAACATATCAAGATATACCAATAAAATACTAAAGTTTTGATGTTTTGAACTTAAATATCATAATAAAAGATTAGGTTAAAGGAAAGTTCAAGAAAGAAAAAAGGAACAAAACAAGCTTCATGTTAGGCCCATGGTAAAAAGGGCCAAATCCTTCCATCAAAAACTATAAATAGTGTTGAACCACACTTCTTACTTGCTAAAAGTATTTGTAATAAATAAAAAGGACTTCTCTCCTTCATTTGAAAGTGTGTGTGGAAGGTTTTCTAGCTTCATTTCTTTGTTCTCTTTCTTACATTCTTGCAAGCATAGTTCTACTAGTTGAGAAGTGAATTCCTTCATGATTCTTTCTCATAAATTCTCTTTTTCAAGTTCTCACATTTATTTACATCATCATCATCATCTTATCCTTGTCCCAACAAAATGGGGTTGGCTACATGTGTTCTTTTTTTTCTTGTCATTTGCCACTATGAAGAGCTAGATCCTTTTTTATTTGTAGCTTTTTCAAATAATCTTTAATCAGTTTCTCCCATGTCTTCTTTGATCTTCCTTTCGATGGCTTTCATGGAATAGTGATGTAGCAACCTTTATTTATAGGCTCATTCATTCCCATGTTTTTCTTGATTCTCGCATAATTATTCTCTCAATCAAGTTTCTTGCATGTTTACTACATGAATTAGATGCTTTTGCATGTTTAATTTGAAGTTCAACATAAAAATTGATGCTTACATTAAGGTTTTAACACCATTTAAGAGTTTTGTGAGAAATTGACTTAGATTTCTCAATTTCATGTTTAATTTTCTCTATTATTGAAGGGATTCACTCTTAAAATCATTAAAATCATGTTTTCCATACTCTTTTTTATTTTAGATTTCATGTTTTATCATATTTTCAAGTTAGGATTTCATACTAACTTTGTTAATTTAAAATCTAAAACTCCAAAACTTTGTGTTAAGCATAAGCTAATCCATGAATGCTTAATTTTTAAGAAATAATGAAGAATTCTATGTTATTTTTATGCTTAGCATCACATTCCCACTAATTTTGAAGAATTGTTTCTATGGTATTTATTATTTCATGTTCTTTCATGTTTCAAGGGCTTCAAATTCATGTTGATGAACAGTTTTCTTCAAAATTAATGTACTAGAACATAGATCTAGAGTCCAATTTATGTTTTAGAGAACTTCCAATCATTAATTAGGATTTATTCTATTAAATATAAGCATTCATGTTTATTGTGCACGTGTGTGTGTGTGTGTGTGTTTATTCATGTTTATTCATGTAACTGTTTAGTAATCTTAGTAGTATTATTGCTTGGTTCACCCAGTAGGATAACTCTTAATAACCTAGTAACAGTTACATGAGCCCAAGGTGTGTATAGTAAGCCAAGACTAGATGCTCATTGCTCTAGGCTAGAGTAGATTAACATTACCATCATTACTTAGGTTTATATTATTATTCTCAACTTTTGTTAATTTCATAACTATGAGTAATCAAAGCCTAAAAACATCAACTAATCATATACCTCATTGCAAGTTAAACCATATGCTTAGTCTTCACTAACTCAAAATGAAAACACAATGATCGTGAACTCAAGCTCAATTACTAGCATAATAATATTGTCCATTCACATATTACAATCTGGTCATGCATAAGCACTTGTGACTTGTATGGTAGAGTGTTGGATGTTCCACCACTCATCATTGGTGCTAAGTAATTAATCTTACAAAGTTGATTGTATTAACAACCATAAAGTCAATCTTCATAATCTTTACATAATTATAATAACACACACACACACACACAAGTTAAGTATCAAAAGTATAACATGGCTTTAATGCAGAAAGAAAAGATGTCACCTGTCAAAGAACTACATAAAAGTTATAACATAAAACATGATAATGAAGACTAGAGTGTACCAATGCAAGTAAGAGTTTCATATGCTCATAATGATCCATACTATCCTGACTTTACATTCATCCTTCACCAAGATGAATAATTTAGATGGAGGAATATGCAAGACAACATAGTCCTACCACTAGAATGTTCCATACCACTAATGTTTCAAGAAACCCTAAAGAAAGCCAACCTAAGTCATGAACAAGAAGGATATCGAGTCACAAATAACATGACTAGGTTATACCAACCAATAGAGGCTCAAGAAAAAAGAGATGTAATTATGGAAGCCTAGCATGAATAAGAGAAGGGAAAGAAAGTCCCTTAAATATTTTCCCTAGAGAAAATTAAAGATACCTCACTCCAAGTTGATAAATTCTATCAACTTTAAAGATCCCACTCTCACACACTAGTTATAAACATTGAAGATCCTATCAACATAAAGATGAAGTTAACTCTTGTAGAGGACATTGGAAGGAATGCAAAAGACTCATGATATAGGTAGATCTTAAGGCCTATAGCTTCTAATGAGCCAAAGAAGAATGAATCAAGGAGTCACCAAAGAAGAACTAGCTGACACCGTTCTCCAACTACTTCCTTCATCTCAACATGCTAATCTAAAGAGTCTAACAAGAAAGAAGGTCGAAAAATTTGCTACAACCATAAAATGTGGAAGAAAAAATGTGAAAGAGAAGTTTAAACAAGCACTTAATAAGGGCAAGAAAAGAAAGAGGAAAAGAGATTATGGATGAGAAAGTTACAAGCACAAAGGAAATTTTGATACCATTCAATGATATACTAACTTCAGTTAAGAGGAAGAGGAAGGATGCAATGTGTGCCAATATGAACACCCTAAGGGACGTTATCCTATTATGGCCCACTTGCAAGAATCTAAGGTATATGCACTCAATCCAAGCTTTCTCAAAAAGTAGATGCCTAGAAGGCTACCTTATCCTCAAGGTAATATAAGACAACCTTTTCAACCAACATATTACCCAAGCGGAGCATACCGAAAACCACAAGAGTAATACCACCAGCAATGGCAAACACAAACATGGGTAATGCCACCACCAAGGCAACAATATCCATATAGGCAGCCAAACCCTTATGGATATTATGTTCAGCATCCAATATCTCCACCAAAATACTACAAGCCTACTACTCCAAGGATGGATCATGATCCTTATGCACATTTGCCAATAGCTGGTCCATCAAATTCTCCTTTCAATTCTTTGCCACCTATGCCACCACCTACAATGCAAGGAGAATTGACATTACAACGTTAGCAAAGAAGTTCTACAAATGTAGTGAATGTATAAATAGGGGATCATACTACCAATACTAAAGAAAAATCAAGGAAATGTCCTTTCTTTATGACAAATCTAGAAATGGTTGGTAAAGTTAGGACTCCATTGAGACAAGTTTCTTATATGAAGGATCCTCCTATAAACATCATGCTTCTCCAACACTCAAATCAAAATCTTACAAATATTATATTAATTGAAATAGTAACACATTGGATTAAGGTAGGACCAATTCCAACGAAAATAATAGATCCAGGAATGCCTTTGATTTATCTACAAATAGCTAGAAATTCAACATGCAAGGCTCTACCAAACTTAGATCCTAGAGTGAATTTGATATCTTATAAAACATACATGGCATGGAACCTACTACCCTTAAAGAAGTGCAACATAAAGTTAGAGCTAGCAAACCAATCTATCACCATTCCTTTGGGACAGATAGAAGATGTGGTGATCACTATCAATGGGTGGTCTTACCCATCAAATTTTCTTGTGATCGATGTGAAAAATGATGATAAAAAATTTTCTGTTAATATGGGGAGAGCATGGCTTAGCACTATGGATGTTGAGTTAAGAATGAGAGATTTATCTATCAAAATTTATAAGGAAGATATACAAGGAGCCATACATACACAAAGAATTTCATGCATCACTAAAGATAATGAAGGATGTAGTTGTGGACCAAAATTTTAAAATCTTAACACTATCCTTATACTAGCCCATAACAAATATGAGAAACAAGTGTGTAAACAAAATGAAACATGGGCCACTAAACCAAAAAACACCCAGTGACCAGAAACTAAGAACCTAAAATGGTCCAAAACATGCATGGAAACATTTGACTCATTTATTAACTCTAATTCTAAGATAATGACCCAAATTGGAAACTTACAAAAGTATTTCATAAATCATAGTCATACACCAACAAACAGAGGAAATAATAACTTAAAATTTGAAATTAGGAATCAACAAGAAAGAATAGTTGGACATTTTGAATTGGAAAGATCATATAGTCCAACAAGATATATGTCCTTAGATGATTAAACTTTGATTATGATCAAGATTACATGGGACAATAATTGGAAAACTAAGTCACTAAGAATGGTAAGTAAAAAACCTAGAGTGTATGATGTAGGGGATCTAGGGTCCATTTTCCAAACACTCACCCATGAGTTCAATCATGGGGAAGATATCTTATCTTGATCTAGGAATTAATAAATGCTTTTCAACTTTTTTTTTACAATTATTTTTGGTTTATTATTTCTTGTTACACTTTTTCACATTTCTTACTAATTTTTACATTCTTTTCATTATTTTATACTTTTTCAATTCTTAATCATTTTCCCATTCTTTGACATTTTTACATTCTTTTTATTATCTTTCATTCTTACTATCTTTGTCATTGCTTGTACATATTTTATTAATGTTTCAATAAAACACAAGAAATAAAGCAAGATGTAGTCCCAATAAGGTGAAAATTTCCCTATATTATCAATCATAAGG
>MNCI01024443.1:149467-175561 GCA_015680685.1 Gnetum montanum | reverse complement strand
CTAAGTGCATATCTCCGGTTGCCGGAAAAGGGCCAAGATAGGTTGATGCGGACACGCGATGGAATGTAGGTGCATTGGGAAGGTTTAGGTAGAAAAAACAGCAAAAATTTCCCTTAATTTGGACTCCAAATGATTAAAAAATGATAAGGTGCGGCAAATATATATAGGGGTTGGGAGCTGCGTCAACGGGGCCGTGTATACGTGGCCACATATACAGGGCCCCGTATACGTAGCACTGTTCACCTGAAGACCAGCATTGACCAACCCAAAAAAACACCCAAAATGAAAAATTTGGAAAGCCAAATTGACGTGGTTGAAGCACAGAAAAAGCCCAATTGTGGCTAAAGACAAGAGGAACGGATTGAAGTGCCAAAAATAGACAAAATTGGAGAATGGGAGTGAAAAAGAACCCAAGCGAGGGTGAAATCGAACGATGGGACACAAAAAACAATCAACCAAGAAATCCAAAGGATCAGAGGCTTAACAAGCAAAACCAAGAATATTTAGATGGGTCCTCCCCATAGCAGGCAACAGCCGTATAGCCCCTACATACCCTCAACACTGGGGTCTGTGGGCCCTAGTGCTGATAATAGGTGCCACCAGTGAAGACTCCAAACCAAGAGAAACCCGCCAAGGCATGAGAAACCAACTAGAAAACATGATGAACCTACAAAACATAAAAAGGGCAGTGAGGTGAGAATGGAGAGAAGTGGGAATGAAAGGAGAGGAGAGAATGAAAATTCCAAATGCCGATCACATGAAACCCCGAGTGTAAGCGTGGTTAAATGACCCAGTAGAACCTTTCCTAAGATTAGACCCAAAACCATCCATAAACAGTAACCTCACAGCGATAGACAAAGTCCAAACCATCCCCAAAGAAACCAGAATTACCCCACAGAAAACCACCACTCTAGGAAACATGAGAAGAGGGAAGTGAAATGGGACAAAGTTAGAGGGGACCAAGGATGTCCCAAAATGAGTACATGTAGCCCGTGAGAGGCAGTCTAAGGGGTGTGCTTTGAATTCCCACCGTGATATATTTTGTTTTCTTTTGTGTGGGGGAACCACACCATGTGAAGACCCATGCGTGTGTGCATGCATCCAACCAAGGGGTGTGCTTTAAATCCTCAGTTTATTTGCTTATTTTGTTTTTTTTCTGCTTCTTTTTTTTTCTGTTTTTCTTTTTTTCTTTTTCTTTTTCTTTTTTTTTTGGTGAGGACCACACCATGCAAGGTTGAACTGCCCAAAAAATTCCATGGAGAGAGACTCGGAGTGGTAGGAAATCCGTAAGGGCACACCAGCAACCCAAGGAACAGAATGGAACAACGAATAAAGCATTCCCTTTGAGGTCACACCCGATTCAAATCAGTGGATCTTCCCTCAGTCGAGAACTACAAAAGTCACACATTCATTAAAATGTTTGTTAAATGAAAGGGTGCATGTTCGGGACACAAGAAAAACCATGGAATGGTGAGTGGGCGGATGACGTGGACTCACTGCTGAATTTATGTAGTGAAAATGATGTAAAATCGAAGGATGACCATGCAATGGTGGGAACCAGATAACTAGGAAGACTATTACAATACCCATCGTAACAAAAACCAACCACGCCAAACCATAAGATGACGATAAAAAGTAAACAAAAGAACACAAAAAATGAAAAACGAAAAACTGTAAACAAAAATTGTAAAACAAAAAAGTGTAAAACAAAAAAGTATAAAACAAAAAAGTGTAAAACAAAAAAAAATATAAAACAGAAATTGATAAAATGGTGAGGGGTGTAGTGAAATGGATTAGCAAGGATAAGGATCTCCCCCACGACTGGGTAGAAAGGAGGAGATGCGAAAGATGGAGCGTGGGTGACAGACTAATGACGAGGTTGTATGGATCTTGGAGAAAGGTTTGAGTTGTTCGCGGTTGACCAACTATGTTCTGGTTTGAGAAAGGTTTGTGAATTAGCAAGGCCCCGGATGGGAAGGTTTCAGAGACAATATAAGGTCCCTCCCATAACGTCTGAAACTTTTTCGTCTGGGATACATGTGAGGGATTCCAATACAATACCTTGTATCCACATCGAAATGTGACCTTCTAAATCCTAAGATCATGTCTTTTCTTGTTATAGGCCTTGCGGGTTTTGTTGGAAAATAGGGCTACTAATCAGTTCTCATCTAGCACACTTAAGTTGATTAATCGTTCTTGTTGTGCTAGTGGTACGTCAAGGTCAAGGTCACAGGTGGTGGATAGTGTCCAGAGTTCTGCTTGGATTGGAAGTGTTGGCAACTTACCATACACTAACTCATAGGGAGAGTACCCAACAGGAAGTTTCCAAGTGGAGCAATAGGCCCATAGGGCATCGTTAAGCTTGGTACTCGAGTCCCTCCTGTATTTGCTAATTGTTCATGTAAGAATCTTGGTAATTTCCCTATTTGTGACTTTGGCCTACCCATTGGCTTAGGGGTGATAAGGTGTTGTAAATTTTTGTGTTACCCCTAAGCGATGCATGAGCTTCCAAAAAGTAACCCCTATGAAGTGCGTCCCATTGTCAGAAATGAGTGCACAAGGCACTCCAAACCTGGTAACGATTTGTTGTTGAAAAAATCGTGTGGTGGTGTTGGAAGAACAGTCAATGACGACTACCGCTTCTACCCACTTTGTATAGTAGTCCACCGCCATGATGATATACACCTTTCCATTTGATAAAGGGGTGATGGGCCTCATGAAGTCGATACCCCAGATGTCAAAGTGCTCTGCTGGTTGAATCCACTACTGAGGTCCCTCCAACCATGCCGACATCCCACCATCTCATTGGCATTGTTCACAGGAGCAGGCGAACCATTGTGCATCCTTGAAGAGTGTAGGCCAATAATACCCTACAAGTAGGATTTTAATGGTTGTTCTGCATCCAACATAGTGGCCTCCACAAGGGCCCTCATGAGCATCTTGGAGGACATGCAGTGTATCAGCATCAGGGACACACCATCAGACCAAGTCGTCTACGCACACCTTGTAGATGTGGCCGTTGATTTCCATGAAATGCTTAGCCTTATGAAGAAACTATTGTTTCTTTCGATGGTTCCATTCTTTTGGCAACTCCTATGTTGTAAGGTAGGTAAGGATGCGGCTGAACCAAGGAGATTCCTTGGGTGCTTGAGGATCAACGGTGCCTATGAAGAGGAGTTCATCTGGAAATTGATCAGATAAAGGCTCCTCCTCTTCTGCATCATCCCATCATAATAGAGACAAATGGTCAGCGACCACATTCTCGAGCCCCTTTTTGTCTACCATTGTTAGATTGAACTCCTAAAGAATCACCAGCCACCAAATTATGAGGGGGCTCATCGTTGGTTTATTTATCAGGAACCGGATAGCACTATGGTATGTGTGCACAAACACCTCGTATTGGAGCACATAGTGCCAAAATTTATCCAATGCGAACACCACCACCACCAATTCCTTTTCGGTGGTGGTATAGTTTAGTTGTGCACCCACAATGCTATGGCTTGCACAGTGGATATAATATGGATGTTTCTGATCATCACACTATGTAAGCATGGCTCCCAAAGCATAGTTGGAGGCATTCGTCATAATGTGGAAGGGTCTGGACCAATCAGGTGCCCATAGAATTGGAGCTTCTATGAGTTTCTGCTTCAACTCTTGGAATGCGGACTCGCATTCCCTGGTCTAGAGGAATGGAGCATCCTTCTTTGTAAGCTCTACCAATGGTTAGGCTATCTTTGAGAAGTGTTCAATGAAGCGTTGGTAGTAACCCGTGTGTCCAAGGAATGTTTGCACATCTTTGACAGTACTTGGTTGGCAGGTAATTCCTTGGATGACCCTGATCTTTTTAGGGTCTACACTGATCCTTGTTGATGAAATGAGATGCCCCAACACTATTCCCTCTTGGACCATTAGATGGCTCTTTTTCCGATTGAGCCATAGATTGGTGTCTACACACCTCTTTAAAATTTGCTCTAGGCAGTCCAAGGCTTGCTCGATTGTGGCACCATAGGTGGAGAAGTCATCCATGAAGACTTCTACACCATTGCCGATTTGTTGCTAAAAAATACTCAAGACAAGGCATTGGAATGTTGTAGGCACGTTGCACAAGCCAAAGGGCATCTTCTTATATGTAAAATTCCCCCATGGGCTCATGAAAGTAGTCTTGGCATGGTCCTCTGGTGTGATTTGGATCTGGTTATAACCACTATAACCATCCAAAAAACTGTAATATTGGTGTCCTGCGATTGTGTCCAACTTCTGGTCCACAAATGGGAGTGGGAAGTGGTCCTTGAACATTGCCATGTTAAGCAACCAAAAATCAATACAGACCCTCCACTTGCCACCTTTCTTGGGTATGATAACAAGGGGACTAACCCACTAGCTATCGGCAACAGAATAGATGAATCCCGCCTTAAGTAGTTGTTTAATTTCATCCTTTACAACTTGCTTCAACTTGGGATTCAACCATATTTGTGGCCATCGTCGTGGCTTCATGGAAGGGTCAAGGTAGATCCAATGCTAGTAGATCCTAGGATCAATGCTAGTCAGCTCAAGATAGGACCACGCAAATGTAGCAACCCATTTGGTTACCATCACCAGTAACTTCTATTTCTGTTCTAAAGCAAGGGTAGCATTGATAATTACCAGCTTGCCATTTTGCAAGAATGCATACTCTAAGTCAGCCAACAGGGATTTTAGTTCAAGGGGCTCTTGCTGGAAGCTCTCAGGGATCTCTAGCTTTCCCAAATCATCAAAATCATCAACGATGGAGGTCTATTGATGAATATCCTCCATCACATCCATGCTGTCAATGTAGGCTTGCATTAGCCCCTTAGACGGTTCCATGCATATTGTGCTGCTAGCAAGATTAGCTGTCAGCCACTGGGTGCCTTCTTGGTTAGTGGCTGCTGCGTACAGGCACTGTTGAATTGGAGATTCCTTGGTATATCAACTGCATGCTTGAATGGATGTCCGCTCAGTAGACCATAACTGCTGCACATAGTTGCACCCCAAGTCACTATACATGATGCATGGAACTCTTTTCTTCTCAATCTTCCCAAAAGGATTTTCCTTTGAAATTTCCAGGGAAAAATCTTGGAGTCCTAATCGTGCATCCACTATGCTTAGCCAGGCTCTTCCCATGATGATTGGAAAGTTCCCCTTACAGGTTTCAAAGCAGATGATCAAGAAGTTAGCAAGGTAGGACCACCCACAGATGGTGGTCACAATGTCCTCCACCAAATCCAAAGGAATGGTGATGGATTGATCTGCTAACTCAAGCTGGATGTTGCTCTTCTTTAGCAGGGGCAGGTTCCAGTTCTTGTACATGTTATGAGAGATTAAATTAACCCCTAACCCTAAGTCCAGAAGAGCTTTGCACGGCTCATCCCCAGCCACCTGAAGATAGATTAGGGGGCTTCTTGGATCTATCAATTTTTGGGGAAGAGAGCTTGCTTTGATCCAGTTGATCATGGCATGTGTGAGCATGACCATCTAGATGTTGGATTGTGGTGGAGTAGAGGGCTGCTCGAGCAGTATGATGGTAGAGTCATTGGTAGGTTCTAAGGCACTAGTCACAAGCGTAAGTGAGGGTATGTTCGGATTTTTGGACTGGACGAAAGGGTGTTTACATGATTTGGATTCCAGTCCACTCGGCCTAGGTGCCGGTTGTAAATTCACAGCCCTCGTAGCACTTCGTTGTTGTGGCTGTGGTGGTATTTCTCCTTGCATGGATGAAGCAGGTGGCAACTAAGAGGGATGATGTGGAGGAGTGGCAGAAGAAGGTGACAGAGTGTAGAAGAGGTGTGGATTTTTTCCCCTAGGTGATGGAGATGAATGTCTGAAATACTCAGGGGGATGGTAGTAACTAGGAAAGGCTGCATGACTGGAAGACTCTCTTGGAGAGACAGGCTGCTGAACATAGTACCCATAAGGATCTGGCTGCTTGTAAGGGTACTGCTACCTTGGAGGTGGCAACCCCCATGCTTGTGGTTGCTACCACTATTCAAAATACCTATACAGTTGCAGAGGTGTTCCACTTGGATAATATCCTTGCTACTGCTGGTGGAATCGCCTAGGGTTACCTTGTGGATAAGGCAACCTTCGAGGCATCTGCCTCTACGCCAAATGAGGGTTCATGGCATAGACCCTAGACTCTTGAAGGTGAGACACCATAGGACAACACCCCTTAGGATGTTCATATTAGCATACGCTGCATCCATCGTCCTCTTCGATGTCAGAGTCTGCAACCTATTCTACTGCAGCAACTTTTCCCTTACCTTTGTGTTGGGTACGTTCAGCTTCCTTCTTCCTGCGTTGATCATGGTCACTACCCTGCTCTTTGGACTCTTCTGTAATTTTCAATACACTTTGGAATTTCTCATCTAAAGAGTCCCACATTTTATCCACCTTTGCCAATATTTCAGATGCAAAATTTTGTATCGACAAAGTCTTCTGGTTCACCGCTGCTTCCAGTGGTGACTCTTCATTCTCATCACAAAATCAAACCTCCCTTTTCGTAAGGGAAGGATCCTAGTTGAATTCTTCAACACTCTCCTTTTTTTTGAGTTCTCCTTCCTCTTTGGCCACCTGATCAATAAGGCACTACAACTGATGGACCCTTAGCTCCGACAATCACCCCTTGGCATACACACCAAGGGTCTTTCTCATTTCAAAATGGAGCCCATCTATAATGTGGCAAAGTTGTACCCATTGAGAATAACCATGACCAGGGCACCTATGCAATAGTGAGTAATACCTGCTCATGGTGGCATCCAAGGGTTCATGATTCCCTTGTTTCCAACCTTGGATTTTTCATCTCAGATTTTCCACTCTAGAGTACGTTTGATATTTTTCATTAAAGATTTCAAGCATCATACTCCATCTTCTGATTGATTCCAGCTCTAAGGACCGGTACCAACTTTTGGCTTCTTTGATGAGTGTTCAGTGAAATAGCTTCAACCGTTGCCAATCATTATCAATATTTTGCAGGGTGTAGGCATCATGGAATGCCTGCAATTGGGTCTGCGAATCACAATTGTATCCCCCTTCAAACCTAGGGATGTTGTTCATGTCAACACACTTAACCTAATTATCCTTCATGTGCCTACTTGGGATTTGAACTGCCTCTACAATGTGGAGCATGCTTTGAGTAGCTAACAATGGATCATCTGAATCATAGTCCTATTGGGGACTATGATGTCTATGACAATTTCTGCTACCCCTTCTTTCATGTTGGCGAGGGCCACATGATTGGTCACATGCTCCCCCACGTTTGCCCACTCGAACCTACTTACCACCATCCTTTCTCTCTAACCTTCCCTTGTGACACTCAGAGCCTGAGCTGGAGGAAGGTAAAGCAGAGGGGGAGGACAAAGAAGAAGGAGAGGCATCGCCACTGCTTTGGCATCAATCTCCCCATCTACCTTGGTGACGGCCGTAGTCATCTCCTCTAACTTTGCTTCATGACCCACCATCCCCTTGAGGATCGTGGTCATTTGGAGGTTGGTTCTGGATGACTAATTGGAGCATCTACAACCCCAGGTGAAGTTCGATGGAATGAGTATCATGAAATACAAGATCTCTATCATCTTGAGGCCCTTGTGAGAATAAGGGGTTACTGAAGTGTTTCTCCTTTTGTTGTTCATATCTCTCATCCTGCTGTTGATCTCTTGTCCATTGAGCTTCCATGGGACGATAGTCCCGGAAGTCATGGTCCTCCATGACATACTCTGCCACTCGATTCTAGATGCCCATTCTGCCCAGATTGTGGTATAGCATTGCAGGAGCTTCTTAGTCGGGCAGTAGCATGATGCTACCCTCCATGTCCTACCATAGAAGATGTTCATCCTAATGTAGGATGAATGTGAAATCAAGAACATATTCATCAGGATGTTTATATACCACCCGACATTCTTGCAGCACCGATGGTTCAAATGCATCTCTCCTATGAGAAGACATGTTGGACGTTAGATGGTCCATATTATCGGTGTACCTGAATTACTTAGCTGAAATTGACCTAGTGAGCGGAGATGTTTCTATCCTGGGTCCAATCCAACGACTTAAATGATAACTTCACTAAAGTCAGATGATGCGTGTAAGACTAACAGTCCCCGAAAATGGTGCCAATTTCATCTTTATTACTGTCATGCCAATGGGCTCAGATACATCAACGCTAGAATAAAGATCCAATCGCTTTTCATACACCTGTTGTGGGCACTTGGAAAATATTCTATCTCTTGCAAGAGCACACTGCAAGTGCTTCGCTATCACTACTCAAAAGATGTCTAAATGAGGTGGAAGGCCCTCATATCTATAGAATTGGCAAAGGGGACTACGTAAAAGAGGCCACGTTGACGTAGGGTGGCTACGTCGACGGGCCCGTGTCGATGTGGCCGCCTATACGCGGCCCCGTATACGTGGCCCAGTAGACGCATTGACTTTTGACACTTCATCACTTACCCTATCACTTGAAATACATGTTCCCCATGCTTGAAGGTAATCCTCTAGTAAGGTCGACATAGTTAAAATAAAAAAAAACATGCACAAAATAATTTTTTTAGGATCCCACTAGAAAGGCATGTTACCCATGCTTGAAGGTAGGTGGCTTCTTAGGAATCTTGAAAATAAGTGCAATTAATAGACTTATCCCTTGAATAACACGCCAAGTGGTAATACTCCTTACAACAAGTGATAGTCTTATGGTTGTGAGCCTTAGAGCTAAAACAATGTGATGTTACTAGAAAGTGGTTTGGACTTCATTTGAAAATTTAAAATAAGGGTGAATGATTACTTTAACCACCAATTACACACAAGAATTCATTATGCCTATGGTAATATACCTCTTGTCCCAGTTTTAACAATTCCTTCTACAATCCATCTCACCTCATTGTATATTTAATTATAACTTTGTAGTTTTGCATAATATAACGTTATTTTCCAAATTTGGCAATACTAACATGTATGTTTTGCTAGACAAGTATGTCTTACATTCAACTCCTTGAGTATCTAAGGACACGAAGGGCTGGAGCCTACACTGGGAAGGACCTAGTTGTATAACTCTTGTATTTCATACTTGGTGAGCAATTCCACATCATCTTGTGCCTTTCAAAAATAGTCATGATCCAATAAATACTTTCCATATCATCCAGTAATCTATCCATATACTAGAAACTCTCAATCCATCTCCTATCCATTCAATAAACTTTCGTTGCTTGAGATTCCTTCCTTATGAACTTTGAATGCCAAATTTTTAAAAACTATGCATCATTAATGACCCAAGACCCTTTAGACAAGTTTCACATCTTTCACAGATTCCATTTGATTCTTTTTTTCCCCAAAAAATTTAAAGAAAAATTTGAAAATTTTCATGATGACATCATAGCTATAATAGCATAGCCCCTACAATGTCACATCTACAATGTCACACCAATAGTATATATATGTGTGGAAGTTAGTGAAATTTTTCATTTCTCTCATTTGTAGCAAAAGAAGATTTTGCCAATTTTTCTCAAATCTCTTACACACTAACTTCCCAAGGTCGTAACTTCGGCCTCATAGCTCTGATGTTCAAAATTTTTGAACCTTGTTAATCATGGAGTGTCAACTTAGTCATGCAACTATACACTACATTGACATCAAAAAATTTGAGCTAATATTTTGCTAATTCTTGAAAGATAGTAAACGGTAAGTATAAGAGATAATAAGAACCTTATAGTTCATCAATCAAACTTAAGCTAGAAAGACTTGGTTAATTTTATTAATGGACCATACCAACTATTTTAAGCCATAATAAGCAAGAAAATGATAATTATGGAAGGTCATAAGTAACTAATGATAGAACACTTAAGGGGATTCTTTTTTAAAATGTTTCTAACTCTACAATCATAATAAGATAAGAACTTGATTAACCAAGGGTATGAGGAAGAAAAGAGCTATTAATAATTGATTTAAACATTTTAATAATTTCACATCCTTGTTGATTTTAGATGGTCCCAAAGAAACCAACAGTTGAAGGACCTTCCCAACATGGAAGTAAGAGACCAAGAGGCCAAAAGAGAGTCTAAGAAGGGGAACAAACTCCCCAAGTGGAACACGTAGAGAACAAGGCTTAATTATATAGCATCCATCAATAAATCTTACTATTGAGCACTCAGCCCAAGGAGAGGCAAAAGTTCCACCAATGCTTGGATAAGGACAACAACTCACCTTATCTCTTGAAGGCCTCTAAGCAAAACATGAAAATTTCATCATGTCCATAGTAATTATGGAATTAAAATTTGGTCCTTTTATCGAATTTTCTCTAGAAGTAGTGAAGACATAACTCTAAGTGTTTCTTTTATGGCCTACACTATCCAATAATGGTGAATGGTACCTAAGACAAATGTACTAATTTTGGAAGAATAAGTAAGCTGATTCTATAGTCAAAATCAAATAAGTCTATGTGTCTTACTTAGTAGAGGATATCACCAAGGCCCTTAACATTCCAAATGAAGGGGAAAATATGGCATAGATATGAACAAGATCTAATACTAATGCGAAAAGGTTGTGGTTGCATAGAGCATATGGTAAAGAAGATAAAGATTATAGCAAGCTCATAGCTGAGGAAAAGATATATTTTAAAATTGGCACCTACCACTTGTTTTTAACAAAGAGGCTTAATAGAAGGATCAAGTAGAAAAATCAACAGGCACTGAGGGAGCTGCATGTACCACCCTTATTGGTAGCATTCTAGCTACTAGTCAACAATAACAAGTAGGACCTAGCAACTAACCACAAGCTAAGCAATAGCAACAATAGCAACAGCAACAATAAGAAGTACCACCACAACCATTTTAAGATTATAGACCATCCATGAGACATCTACAACACATTGTAGAAACAATTAGTTGGGGAATAAGGGAGGGGGCCTATTTGTACAAAGTACAGGAGGGCTCTGCAATGCCCATAGTATCCATAAACCCAACCAATGGATGAGTATCACTCTAAGCAAGAGGAGAGGATGATTGGATGCAATAGATATCTAGGAATGCTACATCATTCCAAGTCATTCTTGAAACTAGTAAAGGTGCCATTGTTGTGAGCATGCAACATAAGGATGCAACAAGAGCCATAGAGGTCATCACTACCCACATCAAGGAATCCTTCAATGTACCTGTTGTGCCATCAATTGAACTCTTTGGAGCACAAGATGCTCAAATGCTTATTGAAACCTCAATGACTTTTGCAGCACAAAGATATTCTAGATAGACTACTCCAAATAAGTCAAGTGATGCATAATCTTTCTGATATTCGTAGTGATATTGCTATAGTCCAGTCTAATTTGATAGCCATAAAGGGAAAGTTGGTGATGGCAAAAACCAGGGAAAGCATGCAAGGAATGAGGTACAATGGTTGCAAGAGGAGCTAGCCACCTTGATAGGAAAGAAGAGACCCAATGCAATTCATAATGCCAAACCAACTAGATCAATTTAGAACCAATCACATGAGGTAGTTGATTGACCTTAACATGTGAATGAAGGAAGAGAAGGAGAAGGCAATGTGGGATGCATCTATTGCTAAGGCACAAATGTTTCACATGCTAAAGCTCTCAAAACCTNCTATTGCTAAGGCACAAATGTTTCACATGCTAAAGCTCTCAAAACCGTACAAAAAGAAAAGAAAAAATTATTTTTTCACAATGCTCAATTGACAAAAATTGAAAAGTAGAAGAATGTTCTTAAGGAGAGCATCCAATAGCTCCAAGAATAACTAGTTTGCACCAACCAAGATATGAGTCACTTGGCTGGAGAAAATAGAACCTTATCAGTGAAAGAAGTTGGTTGAAAAACATTAAAACATAGAAGAATGTTCTCAAGGAGAGCATCCAATAGCTCCAAGAATAACTAGTTTGCACCAACCAAGATATGAGTCACTTGGCTGGAGAAAATAGAACCTTATCAATGGAAGACATTTGCGTCATTCACCAAAAGTCTACAATTGAAATAAGCACGTGGTAGAATGAGGTCAAGAAGCATGAGCAACTCAAATAGAATTTTAGAGACCAAGTGAGCATGTTTAAATAAATAAAGGAAAAATAAATTCAGATGGTGAAGGCCAAAATGAGTTCCATCTCTACTCAAAATCAAAATTGGAAACCTATTTAAGATAGTCTTGCCCATGTCCACTAGGCCGAGGTAAAAAATAAAGACTTACAAATCGAAGACCTAATAAAATTCATGGGGTTAGTAAACTTTCGTTACACTAACCTGGTCATGTTAATAGCAGGTACGCCTCAAAACCAGTTAGAGTACTAGGTAGCATTAGTCTACGTAATGTATGAGAAGAATTTTGTCAACCAAAAGAATGCATTACAAAAATTACATGTGGCAGACTCTAACCTTGATATTGTCAAAGCTAGGTACTAGGGCCAAAAGGATGTAGTAGCTAACCTAGCATATTGAACATCAAATTACCAAGAGCTAAGAAAGACAAGTAGAGCTTTTGAGGAAGAGAGCTGGTAGTTGGTAGCTTGATACATGAACGTCAACAAAATGTTTCCATAGCTTCCATGCCCATGGCATGTAGCTACTCCATCCAACATTGCACAACAAACATGGACAGTACATGATCCAAGGAAAGAGGAAGAAATGCTTCAAGTACTTCTTAACAGATACCATTTTAAAAAGCCTGATGATAAAGGGAAGTAGGCAATGGAAAAGCCTCCACTACATGAGACATGAGCTACATCGAGCTACTCCATGTTTTTTTATTTCATTTTATTTCATTCTATCATGTAACTGTGTCATATTTTCTAAAAACACCACTGTGGCATTCTAAGTTATGTAAATAATCAGTAAGTTATGTATAGTTAATTTTACCCCCTAATTTTGAAAGGAACTCTATCCTCATTTTGTTTTAACCCAAGGATGAGTTTCCAATCAGTTGTGGGGGTATGATAAAGTCATTTTTTTGTGATGTAATATTGTATCTACAATATCATAGCAATGATGACATAGATACGATGTTGTGGTACATGCTACGTGGCACGATGTCTTGGGATGCATGCAACCTTATAAATACCAACACATGGGCATACAATCCATAACTTTTGATTCCAAATCTTAGGAAAACTCTTTTATTTTTATTTCATTGTTGTAATAGAGAGTAAGNGGAAAACTCTTTTATTTTTATTTCATTGTTGTAATAGAGAGTAAGTTCCAGTAGTGTGATGTTTATAGTTGTTTGAAATCTTTATTTGAGTGAATTGGACTTGGAGGTAGTTCATGACCAACAATAAAGATCAAGATTTCTTTCCATCATTGCATCATCCACATGGTTTTATTTGCTTACTTAGCATAATTTTTACTATTTTCTTAGCTTTTTATTTGCTTACCTAGCATAATTTTTACTATTTTCTTATCTTAACACTTTACTTTTCAAAGCACTTTATTCTACATGTCATTAGTAAGCGAAATGGATACAATTGGTTTCAAGTGCTAAGTGTAGTTATTTGATAACCTAGTAGCGGTGTTGCTTGATTTGCTCAATAGTAATGCCACTTGGTAATCCCAATGATAACTACATGAGTCAAAGACATGCATGGTGAACCATGATCAAATTTTTATAGTACTAGGCTAAGATAGGTTTATGTTTTCTTAGTTAACTAGACTTAGAATTTATTCAATCATGTTTACTTTAGGAGTGCTTAAGACCCTAACAACATTAGTTAATCCTATGTCTCATTAAGAGTTAAACCATACACTTGAATTTCACTAGCTCAAAGTAGAAAGACAACGATCTCAAACTTAACTTCAATTATTAACATAACTACATTGTCCATCCGCAAATTACAATCTGGTCATGTGTGAGAACTCATGACTTGTATGATAGAGTGTTGGATGATTCACTACTCATAATATGTTATTTATTATTTCATGTTCTTTCATTTTTCAAAGCCTTTAAATTCATGTTGATGAGTGTTTTTCTTCAAAATTAATGTACTAGAACATAGATCTAGAGTGCAATTTATGTTTTACAAAACTTCCAATCCTTAATTAGGCTTTATTCTATTAAATATAAGCATTTGTATTTATTTAATGTCTTTTTTTACTTTGTTACTATTAGGCCATGACTCCATTATGATTAAGAATTAGGCACACTAAAGAAGTAAAAGTAGAAAACTAGTGTCCAGGAGATTATGATCAACCTACATCCAAGTCATGATTAACATCCACCTAATTCACAACTATATTAGAGCTTTCACCACATGCAAATCACTTTATCCTTGTGATCAAGGTTGTGTTACCTTCACATCTAAGTTTTACTATCCTTAAGAATCAACATTTCTATAGAATGTGAGACATCCACAATTTTATCAAGATTATGCTTAAAGAAGGAGATACTAGAACTCGTAATAAAGTAATGATCCTTTGTATTTCTTACACTTGTGATGAACTATCACCTATGGTTACCTCATGGTTAGCTCATAACTAAGTTGCAACTTGTAGCTAGTCAACACTAATCTTGTAGGTATATTTGTAGCCTCCTTTAACCTTAGTACCTACTTGATTATACTTATCGATCTTCCATACCAACATGGCATCTTTGACAAGTGGTATTAAAGCATTCAAAAATAAAAAATAATATATCTATCATCATAGATATTTTATGATGTAGTGTAATCTTTAACAGTTATTAAGAATTTAACTATTAATCACATTTATTAAATTTATTTTTAGAAATCAAGGAGTCCTAAAAGCATTATGAAAATCATCTTGTCTTTCCTCCTAATATAAATGCCTTAACAAGAGAATAAAAATAATAATTAGAGAAAGATAAGAAGATAAGTGCTCTAGCTAGAACGAACATTTTTAAAAGTGTCAATATGTCCATTGGGACTAGAATTATTTGTATAAAAAATACTCTAAAAGATTGTTGAAGCATTTTTCATGAAGAGTACAAGGATAACACAACCAATAGAAATATTAAAGAGCTGAAGATTGGAATAACATTTGAAAACATGAAGATCATAAGGGGTGAGCCACTTGATGACTTTTTGAAAAGGATAATATTTATTTTTAGGAACATTGATGAGTGTAGGTGTAAGTGTCACCTAAAGCAAAAAATGAACAACATGATGTAAATCTTGTAGGAGGATTTCATATTTACTCATGTCATCATAACCATAATCCAAACAAATAACCACATCATCTATAATTTAGATGAATTAATATATATTTTAGAGCTTTTGAGGAACTAAAAAATTTAGTCATAAATCATGAAAATGCTCATGTAGTCCAAAATCCTTAAATAGGATGAGTCAAAAGAAGAAGAGGTAGACATAGAATTTTCTATCAAAGAGAAGATTTGTCATTTCATTATCAAAGAAATAAAAATTTAGACTAAGAAGACTAGATGGACAAAGAGGAGGAAGATTTAATTTCTAGCTAAGAGATAATACATTTATACCATCTTCATCTATTTGTTGGCACAAATTTTATAACAAGAAAGGGAACATGGAGGACAAATGTTAGTATAAGATGAGACTTCAAATTCTCAAGATTCAAGACTCGAACAAGCAAGTGCAAGGATATGATTCATCATAAGCTCAAAATAAAGGTAAATAAGTAACTAATGATTCTAACACTAATTTTGCTACATTTTATATGTTAAAAGAAATTAATTCTTCTATTGGGATAATTGATAGTGGCTATATAATCAAATGACTCTAAATAGAGAGAGTTTTATAGAATTTAAGAAAGCTAGTAATCTTAGGACAACCAAAGTAGGTGATGAATCCTTTGTAAAAATAGAAGATATAGAAAGGTGTCAAATCTCTCTTGATGATGGTAGTCTTATCAAAATTCATAATGTATTTTATATTGCCTAATTTTCTTATTTCATCCTATTAATAAGTCAAATATCTATGAAGTGTAAGAATGTAATTTTAATGATGATAAATATATCATTTTTATCTCTTTTAGATTAGTAGCTAAGATTCTTAAGTTACATCATTTACTCCTTTTAGGCCTTAACTCATATGCAGGGAGTTTCCTATCATATCTTTAATCTTATAATTTACAATGACACTATAAGTTATTACTTTTGTTGTAACTTTACAATTTGTTCAACTTTAATGCTTGTTGACTCATCAAAGCTCATGTTTTCACTTCTTTCTTTCTTACTGATGAGCAGTAGGTATCACATATGCTCAACCATACAAATTATAAGTGTTGATGTGCAATCTGGTCAAATTCAATTGATGGGACTAGTGTGGTATCTAGATTGTTAAGCATTGATCGCAGGTCGATGTATTCTAACATAGACTGGTGACTAAGTGGTAACTTTATCATGTATGGATTAGTCCTAAGTAATGCCTATGATTATTCATGTTATTGTGGCCTTTAATTAACTAAATAATAATATAAGGATTACTTATTTAATCTAATTAATAATAAAATTAAATCCTAAACTATCCTAAGGAGATGAGTGTCCATTCCCAACTTGTCGTACACATCCTGAACTCACATACCAACTAACTGTTTGCTAAGATTATGAAATGAACCTCTAAGACTTTGGCTACAATAATGAAAAAATTGTGCCAAATACATGGTGGATGCTTTCATATTTATATGGAAATATGGACATTGCATTAATGATGATGTGTTAATACAATTGGCTACATCGATAAGGATGCGTTGAGAAGGATGCGTCAATGAGGATGCATCGACGAGGATGCATCAACGAGGATGCATCAACGCAACTAAGTTATAGCAAATGTGATTTCATATGTATGATATAGCAAATGTGATGTAGCCTCTATGATGTAGCAACCAAAACTGAGATGCATCGATGAGAATCCTACAACGTAGATGCAACACATCATCTACAATGTAGTATCTACAATATCTCAACTAACTACTACACTTGACAAAATGATGCTTTATCATGTCACAACAACTCATCTACTTGACATGTTAGGTCTCATCACTTACTTACATTATTTTTTCACATACTCATAATATTTTTTTATGAATTTAGTATTCTAAGAATATTATGATTCATCCTTATGATATACATCCATTTATTGAGACATGTTTAAAACTAGTAATTGCACATCATAATATAAACTAAACTCTAATTTTTTCCTTTAAGAATTATTTTTATAATATCATTTTTATTTATAAAATAAATTGATGAGTGGGCATTACAAGACACTTTATAAGTGTTTGCACATCCTTATGGTGGTTAGTCATGAAGATTCATATACATAAATAAAGGTACTAAAAATAGGGTAAATTTGTATCTCTTAACTCCTTTATCTACATTTCATTTAATGATAAGTACAGTAGGAAGCATTGGTAGACTTTATTTTGATTTTGATGTATTTAATTTGATGTATTAGGAGTCATAAGCATCTTTGTTTAAAGAGAAAATAGTGCCTCATAAGGTTAGGAATTTAGATCATTGCTAAAAAGACCAAGAAGGGGCTAAGAGTCTTCATGTGTGGTCCATGCTCTAAGAGACAAAATCCTCAACAAAAAAGTATAAGTAATGATTAACACTCTCTTTGTAACTGGCCTTGCATTTTAATTTGAAGTAAATAAAAGCTCTCCTCTCCTTCAATTCTTGAGTATTCTTGTGTAAGATCTGTATAATTGGAAAAGCTCTCTTAGCTTTCTTATTTCTCTTTTCTTTCATTCTTTTAGCATGGATCTTTCAATTTGAGGAGTGAATTCCCTTTCATAGGTTCTTCTCTCAAGTTCTTACAAGCATTTCTCTCATAATTTCTCACATTTCATGCATTCTCACCTATTTTTTATATGCATGTTTTAATTTCATATTCTCTCAAGTTTTTAAAGTTAAATGCATATTTTCTCATATTAGTAATGAAGAATTAAATAATTTAGAAGTTATTTTATGTTCTATTTCAAAGGATTCACTCTCCATTTACAAATTAAAGTTCATTTCTCTCTTGTTTTATATTTATGATGTAGGGCATCAAATTCTTTCATGTTAATTTATTCTAAAAATATGTAAATAACTTTGAATCTTCATGTTCCAAGCTTCTTTTGCTTATGAGAATCTTTCCTCATATTTTTCTCATGTTTCTAAAAGCATTTAAACTCTATTAAGTGTGGATTCAAGCTTTTATGCATGTTTATATGATTTTCAAGTTACATGTTTCAATAGTATAGGTTACATTATTTTATTACAATTCATTTTTCCTTGATAGCATTTTTTTTTTACTTTTTTTGCTTATTTTTTTCTTATCACCTAGAACCTAATTAATTTATCATTTAATTTACATATACATTCTCATTTGATTTTGGTGATTTTTAACTTAGGGGATGTTTCATTGAACCATTAGTGATCATAGTTTGATATACCTATTTTGATTTATGTGAGTTATCACAAGAAGATCTTTCCAAAATAATTTCACTACAACATCTTTGATTCTAGAAGAAAGATCACATAATGTTATGTTAGATATCTAGGTACCTTGCTTGTTCTATGAGCATTTTTAGTTGAAACTTTTTGCTATATTTTCTTTCTTATTTTTTGTTGATTCTATTCTTGATTTTCTTTGCCTTACCTTTAAGCATGTTTATTGAATTTGTAAATTGACACTTAACATTATATTTTTGGCATTAATTTCTATAGAAAAAATAAAATAAGAAAATACAATAGGAAAATAAAAATCAAAACAGTAACACACATAGAATTTACGTGGAATCCCCAAATTAGGATGAAAACCACAAGTAGAGGTAGAGAGTTAATTAATTAAATTAGATATTATGAGTGTACAAAAGGGAAGAGCAAAAGGAACTATATAAAGGGGAGTCTAACCCTTCAACTTCTGATACAATTTAATTGTAGAAACCAAAAATAGAACTCTAGTACAATGTAATGGCAAAAACTAGAAATAGAATTCTAGTACAATGTAATGGCAGAAACCAAAAATATAATTTTGGTACAATGTAATGGCAAAAACTAGAAATATAATTCAAGTTATCTCACCATAGTCTAACAATCTTCACCTTGACAGAAATTCCCTTACAAGGAACAAATCTTCAATCTTCAACAAAAGGTCTCTACCTCTTTCACAAAAACAACAAAAAAAAACTTAATAAGAAACCCCAACCAAGTCCAAGCAATGCTCAAACTTGGTAATAGGAAGTAACTTGGTCATTATATCAGAATGGTTATCATGAATACTAACTTTACTCACAACAATATCACTACGAGTAATGACATCATACACAAAATGATATCACACATCAATGCGCTTTGTCCTTTCATGAAACATCTAATCTTTTGTGAGGAAAATAGCACTTTGACTATCGCAATAAACTATAGTAATCTACAAATCTTCACTGAATTTAGCAAATAGTCCCTTCAACTAAAGGGCTTCTATAAAAGCCTCAATAATAGCCATATACTTAGCCTCAATAGTATACAATGCAACTGAAGTCTGCAAGGTAGCTTTCCAACTAATAGCACAAACACCAATGGTGGAAACATGCCCTATAAGTGATCTTCTCTTATCAATATCTCCAACAAAATTAGAATCAACATAACTAATGAACCCATTTGTAGTCCTTCCAAAATGCAAATAAACATTAGTAGATCCACGTAAGTATCTAAAAATCCACTATACTACTTTTCAATGCTCTTTACCTAGATTAGCCATTTATCTATTGATTGCATTAACTACATGTGATAAATATGGACGAGTAAAAACCATAGCATACATTAGGGGACCCACTGCACTAGATTATGAAATTTGTAACATATAATCAACCTCATCATCTAATTATGGAGATAAAGCAAATAAAATTCTGAAATGTGCAACTAATGGAGTACTAATAGGTTTGGCATTTTGCATATTGAATCAATAAAGAACTTTCTTAATGTACCCTTTCTAACTTAGGTACAATTTACCTACCTTTCTATCTCTCAAAATCTCCATCCCAAGTACCTTCTTTGCTACCACCAAGTCTTTCATCTTAAATTTCTTACTAAGTCAGGCCTTAACCTTTCTTATCTCCCCTTTATCCTTGGCTGCTATCAACATGTCATCAACATATAAGAGTAGGCATGCAAATGACCCATCATTGATCTTCTTAAAATAAACACAACGATCATAAATTTTTCTTTTGAAATCATAAGTGATCATAAATGAGTCAAACCTCTTATACCATTGTCTAGCTGATTGTTTCAGGCTATAAAGAGACTTTTTAGTAAGCACACATGGTCTTCTTTTCCTTAAACTATAAAACCATTTGGTTGTTTCATGTAGATATTCTCCTCAAGTTCTCCATGCAAAAAAGTTTTCTTCATGTCCAACTATTCAAGGTCAAAATCATGCATGGCCATAGTACCAAGAAAAAATTGAATTACACTATGCTTTACAACTAGAAAGAACACATCTGTGAATTCAACACCTAGAACCTGATTGTATCCTTTTGCAACCAACCTTACCTTATACCTTGCTTCTTCAACTCCTAGTGTTCCTTCTTTTCTTTTGAACATCCAATTGCAACGAACAACTTTCTTACCCTTAGGTAATTTCACCAAGTTCCATGTGTCATTCTTATGAAGCGATTCTATATCCTCTTACATTGAAATCATCCAACTCCTAGAGTTATCACAACTAACTACCTCTGAATAGGTGGAAGGTTCTTCACTAAAAGAAATGCCTTCAGCTACATTCAAGGCATAAGCTACCAGGTCAACTTCAGCATATCTCTAAGGAGGTCTAATATCTCTTCTAGGTTTGTCCTTAGCAATAGAATACTATGGTGGTGGTGGTGGTAAAGATGAAATGGTACCACCCTGCATCTTTGAGCTAGGGATAGGTGTAGACTCTAGTGCAGATTCTGATCCAAACTCAAAATCCACCTGTGTGTTTGAATTTTGCTAATTTGAATCATAAGAATCTCTAGAAGGCAAGACATGAAGCATGGTAATTTCATAAAAAATAGCAATTCTATTGATTATGACTTTACTAGTTTTTGGACACCATAGCTTATATACTTTAACATTAGACTTGTAACCAAGAAAGATACATTTTCTAGACCTAGGTCATAACTTTTCATTATCAACATGAGCATATGCAGGACATCCAAATATCTTCAAATCTAAACCATACCTCTTGTGAAGTCTTCTTATCAATAGCAATTGAGGGAGAGCAGTTAACAAGAAAATAAGTTGTAGTAGCAACCTCGGCCCAAAATAACTTAGGTAAACCAAATTTGGAGAGCATACAATGTACATTATCCATCAAAGTCCCATTCATTTTCTCTACCACACCATTTTATAATGGAGTACCAAGAACTGTTAAGTGTCTTAAAATTCCTTCTATCTTGCAAAAAGCATTAAACTCTTCAGAATAAAATTCCAAGCCATTTTTAGTGTAGAGATGCTTTATCTGCTTCCCTGTCTACTTCTCAATCATAGTCTTCCACTGCTTGAATGTAGCAAACACATCACTATTTTTCTTCAAGAAGAACACCCAAACTTTTCTAGAGAAGTCATCAATGATAGTCAACATATAGCTAGCACTAGCTTTAGAAAGCACCCTAGATGGTCCCCAAAGATTAGAATGTATATAATCAAGTGACCCCTTTGTTTTGTAAATGCCTTTGCTAAAATTAACTCTCTTATGCTTCCCAAAATGTAGTGCTCATAGAACTTCAATTTACCAATGCCATTTCCATTAAGAAATCCTGTTCTACTTAGTTCAACCATTCCATTCTAGCTCATATGCCCAAGACGCATATGCCATAGTCTAGTAACATCACCATATAATAAGGAAGGAGTAGTGATAGTTGCATCACCTATAAGCATAGAACCCTACAAGACATATAGCTTGGCATACCTTTTCTGCCCTTTCATCACAACAAGAGCACCTTTGCTAACCTTCAAGACTCCACCTTCACTAGTGTACTTATACCCATTTGAATCAAGACTACTCAAAGAAATAAGATTACGCTTCAAATATGGGACATGTCTCACATCAAAAAGTGTCCTAACAACTCCATCAAACATTTTAATTCTAACTGTTCCAAAACTAGCTATTTTATAAGAGGCATTATTTCCCATCATCACAGCATCCTTAGACACTATTTCATATGTTCAGAATCAATCTTGATTAGGACACATATGAAATGTACAAGTTGAATTAAGAATCCAATCCTCACAAGGTTTGGAGCAATAATCAAAAATAACTAGGAGTTTCCCATCACTATGTGCATCTTCAACAACACTGGCTTCACCAAAATTTTCTAGTTGTTTTCCCTTCTAATGTGCACTAGCTTCCTTATTCTTATTCTTATTCTACAACTAAAGCATTCAAATTTGATGTGTACATTCTTCTTGTAGTAATTATAGGTTTTGTCTCTATGTTTAGATTTTGATCTATCCTTCTGAGCACCACTAGAATTCCTTTCCTTTGTCCTTCCTCTAACTACAAGGCCTTCTACCTGAGTCTCTAATCCAACCACAAGCTATTTAATTTTCTCCTTAGAGAAAAAAGCATCATAAACTTCAATGGATGTACCTTCTATCATAAGGGAAGTATACAAGCATTATCTCAGGTGTAGCTTACTAGATGGGCTTTTCATTATACATAGCTACTCCAATTTTAACCAGAATAAAGCGATGGTTTTCTCCTTTATAACATCCTACAGAATTTGACTTACTTGATGAAGATGAATTTGAGATAAGGCCTTTCGATCCCTACACTATTTTTCCTCTAGTTTCCACAATGATAACATCTTTTCAAACCCCAAGAGTGCATCATCCAAATCCATTTGTGCAAGCACAACCTGCATCTTGACCTACCAAAGAAAAAATCTATTGTTGTGATCCAAAGGCAAAATATAGTATTTCATAGTTTCCATAGCCGAAAAACAACAAATCAGACTTGGCTCCAATACCAGATTTTAGAAAAATAAAATTAAGAAAAACACTATAGGTAAATAGAAATCAAAACAACAACACACATATAATTTCATGAAAACCCCAAATTAGGATGAAAATCACAAGTAAAAGTAAAGAGTTAATTCATTAAATTAGAGATTTTGAGTTTACAAAAGGGGAGAGCAAAAGGAACTAAATAAAGGAGAGTTCGACCTTTCAACTTTTGGTTTCATGTAATGGCATAGACCAAAAATAGAATTCTAGTACAATGTAACAACAAAAATCATAAATAGAATTCTAGTACAATATAACAGCAAAAACCAAAAATAGAATTCAAATACAATGTAATGATAGAAACTAGAAACATAATTCAAGTCACCTCACCATACTCTAACAATTTCCTTTCTATTAATGCTTTGTATTCATTTTATCATTGAGTTAATTACATTTATCATCTAGTCAGTTGGATGATAAAGTGGTGGCACCAGATTGGTATGTGACATGGACTAAATAGGGCTCTTCCCATAAGGTTTGAAACTTATTATTTTGAGTGACATGGTTGGGGTTGTAGTAAAGGACTCTATCACTAGGTTTGATAAAAAACATGCGTAATCCTAGCATCATGTTAGCATTTGGTATGATTCTTATGAATCTAATTACTCATCTCAAATAATAATATATTTTCATCTAATATATTAAGATTCATTAGTCACTCTTTATGGTAAATTCTATAACTAAGTTAAGGGCATAATCTTTAGCTAAGTTATTTATTTATACTTGAATTGGTAGGGTAAATAATTTACCATAAACAATTTCATATGATGAATATCCTATAAGAAGTTTCTAGCTTGATCAATATGCCCATAGAACATCATTAATCTTAGTACTCAAATCCTTCCTATACCTACTAATTGATTTAGTTAGTATGCATGTAATTTCTCTATTAGTAACTTTAGCTTGTCCATTTTCTTAGGGATGGTATGGTGTAGTAAGCTTACAATTCACTCCAAGATGTTAAATTAATTTCTTAAATGTTCCATTACCTAAGATTAGCATTTCTTAAATGGTTCCATTACCTAAGATTAGCATTTGAGATACTCCAAACCTATTTAACATCTCATTAAAAGAACATTCTAGCCATTGTTGTTGTACAATCTTTAACTACAACTTCTTCTATCCATTGTACAATAATCAACCACCATGATTATATAGGACTTTTCATTTGACATTCATCTAATAGGCACTATAAAATCAATTCCCTAGATATTAAATGATTACAATGGTTGTATCCATTTCTATGCTTCTTCATGCTTGGTTTTAGTCCACCATCTTTTTGGTATCTTTCATAAGACTATGCAAATCAGTGTGCATTCCTAAATATGATAGGCTTGAAGTAGCCTACCATCAGAATTTTAAGTGATGTTCTTCTTCCTACATAATGATCACCACATGATCCATAATGTGCAACCTACATGATTCTTCGTTAATTCTCCTCTAGAACATACCATTATATTAGATCATCTACACAGATCTTATAGAGATTACCCTAGATTTCTATGTATTATTTACTTTATGGAGAAACCATTCTATTTGTTTTCTATCCCATTCAGTAGGAAATTTAGCATAAAGTTCTCGTGATATTAGATAAGTCATATAATATGTAATCCATAACTTTGTTACTAAATCTACAACCATTGCCAATTTCATAAATAAGAACTTATCGAAAAATTGGTTAAACAAAGGTTCTTTATTGTCTTGAGAATCCCATCATAGTCTTGATAGATGGTCATATATAATATTTTTAATTCCTTTCTATCAATCATAATGATGTTAAATTATTGTATTATGACAAGTCATCTAATCACTCTTAAACTAACTATTGGTTTATTAATTAAGCATCCAATTGCACTATGGTTAGTATAAACATAGATTGCATACTTGCGCACATAATATCTGAATTTTTTAAGCACATATACCATAGTCATAAGCTCATTTTCTATAGTGGTATAGTTTAGTTATGCTCCTATAATACTTTGACTAGTGTAGTGCATGTAGTAAGGTTGCTTTTAATCATCTAATTGAGTCACTATTGCTTCTAGTGCATAGTTTGAAGCATCTATCATGATGCGAAAAGGTCTTGATCAATCTAGAGCTCTTAGGATTGGTGTCTATATTAGCTTTTATTCTAGGTTTTCAAATATCATTTCACATTCTTCTAACCAATGAAATGGTACATCTTACTTCGTCAATTTCACAAGTGATTTTGCTATCTTTAAAAAGTCCTCAATAAATCTTCAATAATACCTTATGTGTCAAATAAATGATTCAACATCCTTGATTATTTGTGATCTTTCAATAATATTCTAGATGGCTATAATTTTATCAAGATCTACCTCTATTTTCTTTTATGACCCCTTATGTCCTAGAACTATGTCCTTCTAGACCATTAAATGTCTCTTTTGTTAATTAAGCTTTAAATTTTTTTCAATACATCTTTTCTAAAATTTCTTTAAACTATCCAAAGCTTGCTCAAACTTGGGTCCATAAGTAGAAAATTATCCATGAATACCTCAACTCCATTACCAATATATTTTTGAAATATACTAAGCATAGGTCTTTGAAATGTTGTTGGAGCATTACACATTAGAAATGACATCTTTTTGTATGTAAACATTCCTCATAAACTACAAAACATTATTTTTTCTTGATCCTCTAATGTGATAAGATTTGGTTAGATCCACTATATCCATCAAGAAAGTTATCGTATTGGTGCCCCATAATAGTATCTACAACTTCATCAACAAATGAAAAAAGAAAATGGTCTTTGAATGTCACCATGTTCAACAATCTAAAATCTCTACAAGGCCTTCACTTATCGTCTTTCTTTAAGATAATGACTAATAAGCTTATGCATTTACAATTTATAATGGGCTACATGAATCCTATATTTAGTAGTTTTTCTAGCTCATGTTTGAAAAATTCTTTAAGCTTTGAGTTCAACCTTCCTTAAGGCTAACAACATAGTTTAACAACTACATCTATATAGATGCAATGTTGATGGATTTGTGGATCTATACCAGTGATTTCTTCATAAAACTATGCAAATGCATTCAGTCATCTATTTATCACTTCCAATAATCTTCATTTATGCTCTTTATCAAGATTAGCATTTATGATAACTAATTTTTT
>MNCI01024443.1:75391-149438 GCA_015680685.1 Gnetum montanum | reverse complement strand
ACTTGTGAGGCTCAAGGGTATGGTTTAAGTGTAATTGAGGTATATGAATTTTTATCATTTTATGTTTTATGGATGTAATTTCCTACAACAAGAATACAGAGTAGAGTAGATTGAAACTAATGTCTATTTCCTAGCTAGCCTAACACAAGTAACCATCCCACTTTTCTGGACACATCTTGAACACATATAGCACTGCTAAGTTACCAAACATTAAAAGTTGCTAGGTTATCAAGTACTATATGAATGCTTAAACAGTCATGCTTGTATTCATTAATTGCTTGAAATAAATTTCTTAAACAAATGCATTAAAGTAAGGAACAAGAAAGTAGAATGCATTAAAGAAAATATTAAGCTATTCTTAGTGCTACAAGGATTGTCAAAAGAGTTTGTTTTATTCCTGTCACATTGGTGCACTCAGGTACATCAATGCTCGAACAAAGAACCATACACACTTAAGGCTCCTTCTGTAGGAACTCATAAAATATTCTAACTCTGAGGAAAATAAACTACAAGAGCTTTGCTACTCTAACTAAGAATGATCAAAAACTATTCAAAAATTGATTCCAAACAGAAGCCCAAGTGTAGTATTTATAGACTTGGGGAATATAGCTCAACGTCAGATATCTGATGTCTAATTTATGCCCTGACATTATGTACCTGATGTCGCAGCTAACACAAATAATGATTCATCATAACCCTACAACTGTATGAAAACTCATCCTCGAGTGAAGAAGAGAATGAGCATATTAGGTAGGTATGGGATTATTAATTGACATGAATAATTGATTCAGGTGAAAAAAACATAAAGATTCTGAGTGCCCAAGTGTACAAAATTACAATTTTTACAACATTGGATGTTCATGAGAAGAGGAGTGAACATCCTCGAGAATATTCACATCGAACACCTCTTGGCAATAGGAGAATGAGAGAGAGAGAAAAAAGATCCATTGATCACAAATGGTCTTCATTGTGTGGTACTGCTACATCATTCTTGGTGAAGATAATCCCACTTCTAGTCCATGCTTTCCACTGCAATCATAACAAAATCATCAATTAGTATGCAATGTGTAACACATAGTGATTAAATGTCTTGTCTTGTCAATGGTTACACTTAGCTAAGTTGTGATTGTGCTTTAGGATGTGCTTTGAATCTTCATCATTTTTTTCTTGATGAGAACCACACCGTATGCATTTATTTTGTCCAAGGGATGTGCTTTGAATCCTCATCATTTTTTTTCTGATGAGAACCACACCATGCAAGGACTTATTCAACTTCCTTTATTGATTGGCATAGAATGGTAAGAAATTCATGGAAACAAACATGCACCCAAGCAAACCAAAAAGTACAAAGAATATCGAATCCCCTTGAAGCCACACCTTGTTCAAACCTTTGAATCCTTTCCAATTCTAAAAACTACCAAAGTTACAAATTTATTAAAGTTTCATTAATGAAAAAGGGACTACACCTTTCCAAAACAAGAAAACCCATAAAGTGTGCAAATGGGTGGATGTTATGGACTCATTACATGTTACATGAAAAAGAAACTATGTCCTAATTATTTGTAACAAAATTCAAAGCTAGAAACTAGACACCAACAATCAAATAACAAAAATAGTACATACCACCATCATGTAATGCATTACTAATGTACATGGCACTTATTAACAAAAAGTTAGGNAAGTTGTAAAATGAAAAATGTGTAAAATAAAAAAGTTGAAAAACTGAGGAGCAACTTGAATGGTTAGCATGGGTGGCCATCTCCCCCATGACTAAGTTGAATGAAGAAGACCCAAAATATGGAGCATGGTTGTCCATCTAATGAGGTTCTTGTTGTGTTAGCTAGCTTATGGTCATGGAAAGGCTTAATTTGTTGAATGTTGACCAGCTATTTCTTGTTTGTGCTGTTAGGTTTATAGATCATCATGGCCCATAAAGGAAAATTTTCATAAAAGATATAAGGTCCCTCCCACAACATTTGGAACTTAGTTTGTTGAGGTACATATGTGGGGTTCTAGTAGAGAACCTTGTCTCCTAGTTGAAATTTAACTTTTCTAATTTTTAGATCATGAAATTTTTTGTTATAAGCCTTGTGCAACTTGTAGATGATAAGGCTACTAATCAGTTTTCGTCTAGCAAGTTGAGATTCATCAATCTTTCCTTTTGGGCTAGACTTAAGTCAAGGTTAAGGTTACAAGTCATTGAAAGTGTACAGAGTTTAGATTGAATAGGAAGTGTTGGTAGTTTGTCGTACATAAGCTCATAGGGAGAGTAGCCTATAGGAAGTTTCCAAGTTAAGCAGTAGGCCCAAAGGACATCATTTAGTTTTGTGCTCTAGTCCTTCCTATAGTTGCTAACAGTTCTTGCTAGTATCCTTGTGATTTCCCTATTAGTAACCTTATCGTGACCATTAGCTTGGGGGTGGTAAGCTGTTGTAAGCTTGTGTTCAACCCCTAAGCATTGCATAAGCTTCCAAAAAGTAGTGCCTATAAAATGAGTTCCATTGTTAGAAATTAATGCACATGGCACACCAAACCTATTTACAATGTTTTGTTGTACAAATTGAGTAGTAGTAGAAGATGTACAATCGATGATGGTTGCTGCTTTTGTCCATTTCATACAATAGTCAACAATGACTATGATGTACACCTTTCATTTGACATGGGCATGATGGGACCCATGAAATTAATCTCCCAAATCTCAAATGGTTCTAATGGATGAATCCATTGTTGAGGTCCTTCCATTCTAGCTGTTATTCCACCATCTCATTGGCATCATTCAAAAAAGATGATGATGAACATCCCTAGAGAGTGTTGCCAATAGTACCCCACCATCAGGATTTTAATGGATATTCATCTCCTAGCATAGTGTCCTCCACAAGGACCTCATAAGCATCTTAGAGAATGCACAGTTGATTAGCTTTAAGGACACACTAATGAACTAGGCCATCGGCACACACCTTGTAGAGGTGTCCATTGATATCCATGAAATGCTTTACCTAGTGAAGAAATTGTTGTTTCCTCTGATGGTCCAACCCTTGTGGCATCTCTTGAGGAGTTCATCAAGAAATGTATCAGATAATTGGCTTTCATCCTCTTTTTCATCCCATCACAATCGAGACAAGTGATCAGTGACTATATTCTCAATGCCCTTTCAATCTACCATTGTAAGATCAAATTCCTACAAGATCACCAACCCTCTTATGACACAAGGGCTCACCATTGGCTTGTTCATTAGAAAGTAGATGGCATTGTGGTTTATGTGCACAAACACCTTGTATCCAAGCACATAATGTTTGAACTTCTCTAGAGAAAACACCACCATAATTAATTCTTTTTGTGTAGTGGTATAGTTCGATTATGCACCCACAATGCTTTGGCTAGTGTAGTGGATGTAGTATGGACATTTCTTATCATCTAACCACGTCAGCATAGCTTCCAAAGCATAATTCAATGGATCCATCATGATGTGAAATGGTCTAGACCAATCAAGTGCTTGTAGAATTGGGGTTTCCACAAGCCTTTCTTTCAATTGCTGGAATGCTTTCACATTTCAGGGTCTAGACAAAAGGAGCATCTTTCTTTGTTACTTCAACCAATGGTTTTGCGATCTTAGAGAAATTCTCTATGAATCGTCAATAGTAAACAATGTGTCCAAGGAATGACTGAACATCTCTAACTGTTTCTGGCTGGTAGGTTATTCCTTGGATTACCCTTATTTTTTGAAGGTCCACCTCAATTCTTGCTTGTGATATTTTGTGCCCTAATATAATGTCCTCCTAGACCATGAGGTGACTTTTTTGCCAATTGAGCTACAAGTTAGTTTCGACACATCATTTTAGCACTTTCTCAAGGTGATCCAAGGTTTGCTCAAATGTAGCTTCATAGGTGGAGAAGTTATTCATGAAGACTTCTACACCACTACCGATCTATCATTAAAAGATGCTCAAGACCGGGCATTGAAATGTGGTAGGGGCATTGCATAAACCAAATGGCATCTTATGATATGCAAAAGTCCCCCAGGTACTTATGAACATTGTCTTTACTTGGTCCTCTAGTGTAATTTGAATTTGGTTATAGTCACTATAACCATCTAAGAAGTTGTAGTAGCAATGCCTTGATATTGTGTCGAGCACTTGGTCAACAAATGGTAATGGAAATAAATCCTTGAATATTGCCATATTTAGTAGCTTGAAATTGATGCAGATCTGCCATTTGCCATCTTTCTTTGGCACAATTACAAGTGGGCTAACCCACTCGCTATCAGCAATGTGATAGATGAACCCTGTCTTGAGGAGTTGCTCAATTTCTACCTTGACAATTTGCTTCCATTTGAGGTTCAATTGCCTTTGTGGCTACCATTTTGGCCTCATGATCAGTTCAATGTAAATTCAATGCTGACATATCCTAAGATCAATCCCTATGAGTTCAGGATATGACCAAGCAAAAGCTACTGACCATATTTCAACTACCTTCAACAACATATCTTTTTGTTTTGGAGCAAGTCTCGCATTGATTATAACCAACTTCTTATTTTTCAAAAATACCTATTTCATTCCAGCTAGTAGCATTTTCAATTCACAGGACTATTGCTTGAAGTTCTCAAGAATTTCCAACTCTTCCTAATAAATATTATTGTTTGTATCATCAGAGAGTTAGTAATAAACTTACTCTAGTTCATCCATGCTTGTGACATATTCACATGTCAAGCTCTCAGTTGGTTCCATGCACAGTGTGCTTCTTTCTGAATCAACAGTCAACCATTGGGTACCCTCCTATTTTGTGGTTGCTGTGTACAAATACCTTTGAATTTCTACTTTTGGTGCACACTACTTGCATGTAGAGATGGATGCTTGCTTGATGGCCCAAAATTTCTACACATAATTGCACCCACTATTGTTGTACATGATGCATGTAACTCTCTTCTTCTCGATCTTTCCAAATGCATTTTCTTTAGAAATTTCCAAGGAAAGATCTCTGATGCCCATTCTTATGTCTACTATGCTCAACCATGCTCTTCCCATGATGATTGGGAAGTCCCCTTTGCAGTTCTCCACTCTAATTAAGCAGGTAGTTCACTCTACATTGGTGGAGTAGGTGGTACCTATGCAACTGAAGGAGGAGTGTGTGCAGGGATAGGAGGAGGATAAAGAAAGGGGTTGGCATCCCTTCTTTCATGTACAGATGGAGTTTGATAATAGTTAGAAGGATGTTAGTAGGGCTATAACTAAGAAACATCACTGGAAGAGTCACGTGAAGACATGGATTGCTAAACATGGTAACCATATGGATCAGGCTACCGATAAGGGCATTGTTACCTTGGTGGTGCAAGTGCCCATGATTATGGTTGCTACCATTGTTGGTACTATTCATACAATTGTGGTGGAGCCCTAATTGGATAATACAATTTTTTTTGGTGAAACTACTTGAGATAACCTTGAGGATAAGGCAGCCTCTTGGATGCATGCCCTTGTGTAAGTCGTGGATGTAAGGAATACACCCTAGACTCTTGAAGATGTGACACAATGAGCCAACATCCCTTAGAGTGTTCATACTGGTAGACATCACATCCACAATCATCATTTGATTCACTATCTACAACCTCTTCTATTATAGCAATTTTTCCCTTACCTTTGTAATATGCACGTTCAGCTTCTTTGTGCCTCCTGCACTCACGATCACTACCTTGTTCTCAAGACTCTTTAGTAATTTTGAGGATAGCTTGAGATTTACAATCCATGGAGTCTCTTAACTAATCACCCTTGGTCATAAGTTAAAATTGAAATTGTTGAAGTGGAAAGGCTTTTGTATGCATCCCCTCAACAAATATGGATTTGTCCTCACTATCACAAAATCAAACCTCCCTCTTGTGGATGGAAGGATCATAGTTGTACTCTTCTACATTTTCTCTTTTTCTTAGTTCATCCTCCTCTTTGGTAACCTACTCTATTAAGCCTTGTACTTGATAGGTAGTTAGTTCTGACAATTGCCCTTGGGCATAGATACCAAGGGATTTCTTCCTTTCTTTAAAAAGCATGTCTACAATGTGGTGGAGTTGAGCCAATTAAGAATAACCATGGCTAGGGCATTTGTGCATCAAGGCATAGTATCGGCCAATGGCAACATCTAAGGGTTCATGTGCTCCTTGTCTCCACCCTTGAATTTTCTTCCTTAAGTTGAACACTTAAGAGTACATTTGATACTTATCATTAAACATTTCAAGGATGGTATTCCATCGTCTAATAGATTTTGGTTCTAAGTACTAGTACTAGTTCTCTACCTCTTTGATGAGTGTCTTGGGAAACAACTTCAGTTTCTTCCAATTATTCTCTATGTTTTGCAACACACATGCATCTTGAAAATCTTGAAAATGATTCTATAGATTAGAGTTATATCCTCAATTAAATCAAAGAATATTTTTCATGTCTAACCATTTGATCCAACTTTCTTTCACATGCCTTATTGGAATTTTGACTGCCTTTAGGATGTTAAGCATACTTTGGGTAGCAAATAGAGGCTCATCAAGGCCTTGATCATGGTGCCTATGATGCCCTCTACTATCCCTTCATTCATGGAAATGTGCTTCTCTTGAATGTCCACATCCTTGATCTTGCCTATCTCAATGGTCCCGTTGATCGTTTTGTTCATTTCAATCACCGCCATCACGATCTCACTTTCTGTAGTCATAGTCAAAGCTAGAAGAAGATGATGATGATGAAGGGAAAGAGGAAGAAGAACCAGCACCATCATAGTGCCTACTACTACCTCTTCGATGATCACAACCATGATCGTAATCTTGCTTCTTACTTACATCCCTATCTTGACTTTCTCCTTTAGATCCTACTTTGTCATTGCATCCCTTGTTACTAGAATTAGGATTGTGAACTATGGAGTGCAAATTCTGGTTTTGACCTTCATCATAGAAATTAAATAAAGGAGTGTTATTAAGTGGAAGATCCCCATTAGCTTGTTGGTACAACAAGAATGGAGAATCGTTAAGTCCCTTTCCCTTCAAAATTTTATAGTGCTGCTCTAGCTACCAATCTCACAGGCATTGTGCTTTAGTGGAACAATAATCCCTAGCATCGACATCTTCCATGATATGTTCCCCATGGTGGTCTTAAAGACCACATCATGCAATCATTTGATAGAGCATTGTAGGGGTTGCACAATTGGGTGACAACATGATGTTGCCCTCCATGTCATGCCACCACATATGTTCATCCTGGTGTAAGATTAAGGTGAAGTTTGGCACATACTCATTGGGATGAGTATATGTAATTGGGTACTGTTGAGGCTTTGATGGACGAATGTTATCAAGCTTGGATGAAGAAGTGCTCCTATGAGAAGAAGACATTTTTAGTTAGCGAAATAAAAATTACACTATGCTCTAAGAATTTGATGTAGTAATTGTAACACAAGAAATAACTCTCAGGTTCATTCCAATTTAAATACTTTCACTAGATCCTAAATAGTGTAAAAAACAACAAAAAGGTCCCTAGCAATGGTGCCAATGATGAGAAATGAGGTACCCCTACTAACTAATCAAAAACTACTCCTACTTTGACAAAGAATGATCAAAAACTATTCAAAAACTAACTCCAAACGGAAGCCCAAGCGCAGTATTTATAGAGTTGGGGAATATACCCCAACGTCAGATATCTAACATCGGATCCAAGCCTCAACATCGCATACCCAACGTTATAGCTGACACAAATCGTAGTTCATCACTTAGTATAGAGAACTTGTCTTTGCCTTTGCTCTATCTTATTAATTTCTTCTATATAGGCACTTGTGAGCTTTTCAACTAGTTTCATGCATATCTTGTATGCTAAGATGTAATCAGTATATGAGATACATGAAACTCTTCATCTTTAAATGACTTTAGTCTCATCTTCGTTATATATTTCCAAGGATAAGTATTTGATACCAAGTTTAAAATCCAAAATGCTAAGCCATGCCCTTTCCATAATTATATAGAATTCCCCTTTATTATTTTCCACATGAATGACATGAAATTCTATAGGATAAGACCAATCACTTATGATAGTTACAACATTTTCCACTTTTCCAAGTGGAATAGCAATGGATTAGTCAACCAACTCTAATTAGATGTTACATTGCTTTAATGGAGATAAATTCCAAGCTTTTTACACATCTTGAGAGTTAAGATTCATCCTAAATCCAATACAATCTTGAATGACTTATTTCCTGCTATCTTGAAATAGATTAAAGGGCTTCCAAGATCAATTCATTTCTTAGTAAGTGCTCCTACTTTTATCCAACGTTTTATAGTCTATGTAAGCATGATAGTCCTTAGATTCTTATATGTTGATATGTAAAGCATGATTTTTGCTTGAGAACTTGATGTGTAAGGAGTAGTGTTTGCATGATGAATAACTTAAGCTTAATTTTATTTTAAATTTTATTTATTAAACCTTGATAATTATACCTAAATAATGAATTTATAAATAATAAAATTGATTTTCTTAGATAGATTAGCTTACTTATATGAAGCTTGCAATGATTCCACCTTATATAAAAAGGACATACCTATTTGGAATGGTGTTGGGCCATTAAGGATGTGACTAAGGAGATTTTATTAATTCTATGTGTTAGTGTTACACATGTCATTTAAGTGATTATTTCATAATTTATGTGTTTATTTGCTTTCCACATTGCATCTATCTTGTAAGGAATTGTGATGTGAATGTGTGTTTTATTTCTCTTTCATGTGTAAACATTGCACATGTTCCTTAGGGAATTATAATATGTTTTAATTACTGTTTTACTCTTTACATTTATAAAACACATAAAAATTATAAAATTATAAAAATATCATACCTTCATCACAATAACATGAGTTTATTCAGTTATATTATATGTATTATAACGTTTTATTTATTAAAAGCAATAATATAGCCAAGTAAACTTTACCATTCAAGTTCCAATCTTCTTCAATGGTTATTACCAATTCATTATATATGTCGTTGATAAACTTATTGTGATCTCAAATAAGGAGACCCCTATTAAGGGTGTTACACATTTATATTTATAAAAGGAATTTGACATTATTAAAATAAAATTCTTATTATAATTACAAAATTTTACTTTATAAAGTATATAAATATATACATTTTAGCTTAATGGTTAAAGTCTTGGCTAAGCAACTTTATGTCAAATATTAGATTTTACTATACCGTATTGAGTTAAAATTTTTAAAAATTAGTACAAGAAATTTTGAAACTAGTTTGATAGATTCAAAGGCTCGTAGTGGATGCAAGTAAAAATTTTAATTTTAATTTCATATATATATATATATATATAATTTATTCTGCTTAATTCTATAAATATTTATAATGTAGTTAATTTAAGTTATTTTTAAAATATGTATAATAATATCTTAATTGTAATTGAGATTTGTATTTAAAAAAACAAAAAATTATAATTTAATTGAATTTTTAAAAATGTAGAAACTATACTTTTTTATAATGCTATAAAAATACATTAATTTTACCTTATATTTTAAGGTTATTTGTACTAAGCATATTAACTGTTATACAATCTATATGTTATGAATGCTTAAAGAGAGCTAAACAATCTCGTATATTGTGTTAGCAGATTTGGCAGCAAAATTTGAAATGAAATGAAAATAAAGAGTAATGGAACCATAGGAAAATGTAGAAGGATCTTATTATCAGAAATGGAAATAACAAGCTTCTCTCTTCATCACAAGGAGAGAATAAGAAGAAGCCTTTCTCTCATGCACTAGGAGAATGTAAGAGTGGGATGGAAAGGGGATGTATGTGATGGATCTGAATTGAGGTGAGGGAGGTCCCTTTTATATTGATGAAGGGACCCTTAAATAACTAATGATAATCATCCACTATTTTAATAACCATAGCCGAAATTTAGCAGGAAAACCATAGCTGAAATTTAGCAATGAAAACAGTAGTCGAATTTTAGCATGATAACTATAGCCTAAATTTATCATGATAACTATGGCCAACAATCTCCCACTTGGAGATTTTGATTGAGGATCAATCATATCTCCACACCATCCTTTCTACCTTTCCATTCTATGTTGCTTATGTTTTTGCTAGGCCATATGAGGATCTACTCTAGTCAAACTTGTCCATGTTAATCGAATTGGTCAGAACATCTACAAGATTATCCTTGGTGTGCATCTTCTGCATATCCACACTTCCATCTTCTACTACGTTACAAAAAAATTGAAATTTTACTCCTATGTGTTTTGTCCTTGAATGAAAGGTTGGATTCCTTACAATATGCAAGGTGCTTTGACTATCACAAAACAAAGGAATCTCCTCTGAAAACCTTTGAATCCAAATTGCTTCCTTGCAAGCTTGTGTAGCTGCCATGTATTCTGCTTCTGTTGTAGATAATGCTACTATTGTTTGCAATCCTGAAACCCAGCTTATAGCTCCTCCTGCAAGTGTAAACACATAGCTTGTAGTAGATTTTCTTTTATCTAGATCACCTGCAAAATCTGAATCCAGATAACCTTTAATAGTAAATTTAGATCCTCCATAACATAATGAAACATCTAAGGTACCGTTAATGTATCTCAGGATTTTCTTAATAGTACTCCAATGCTCTCGTCCAGGATTTTCCATGTACCGACTAACTGCTCCCACTGCTTGTGCAATGTCTGGTCTTGTACAAATCATAGCGAACATTAGACTTCCCACTGCTGATGCATACGGTACTCGAGACATATCATTCCTCTCTACTTCATTGCTAGGACACATCTCAGAAGATAATTTGAAATTAATAGGAAGTGGGATAGAAATTGGCTTACAATCTTGCATGTTGAAGTGTCGCAAGATCTTACCAAAGTAGTTTTTCTGAGAAAGCCAAATCTTCTTGTTATTTCGGTATCGGTGAATTTGCATCCCTATAATCTTTTTTGCTGGTCCCAAGTCTTTCATATCAAATTCCCTAGCCAATTGTGCCTTCAATTCATGGATTTTCTCTTTGTTGGGGCCTACAACCAATATGTCATCCACATACAATAGCAAAATGATGAAATCTTCATCAAACCTCTTGAAATATGTACAAGGGTTTGCATTGAGTCTATTGTACCCAAGGCTCATGATATACAAGTCAAATCTCTTGTACCAATACCTTGGTGGCTGTTTGAGACCATATAGAGATTTGTTCAACCTGCAAACCAAGTTCTCTTTACCTTCTTCTGCAAAACCTTCTAGTTGGAGCATATAAATCTCTTCTTCAAGATCTCCATGAAGAAAAGCAGCTTTTACATCTAGTTGTTCTAGATGTAGGTCAAATGTAGCACACATTGTTAGGACTACTCTGACTGTTGTAAGTCTAACCATAGGAGAAAATATCTTGTTGAAGTTAATTCCTTCTTTTTGAGCATATTCCTTTACCACCAATCTTGCACGATATCGCTCCACTTGGTCATTACTATCACATTTGATCTTGTAGACCCATTTGTTTCCAATAGCCTTTCTTCCTTGTGGTAGTGTAACAAAATCCCATGTCTTTTTTTGTGTAAAGCTTCAATCTCCTCTTGCATTGCTACCATCTACAAAGACACATCTAGACTTTTGAGAGCCTCATGTAAAGTTGAGGGCTCTCCATCCTTTATTAAAAGGCAGTATGCAACATTACTTTCAGTAACATAATCTGAGTGCCAAGTTGGTGATCTTTTTACCCGAGATGACAGACGAACTTCATAAGCTTCAAACTTGATTGGTTCTTTCTCTTCATACATTAATGTTGCTTCAAAAGTAACTGGATCTTTACCTTTTTTCTTATCTTCTACTTGAATTTTAGTAGTCTCTGAATTCACCTTTGAAGTGCTATCATCTCCCTTCTCTTGCATTTTATCTTCTACAAATATCACATCTCTGATAATGACAACCTTATGGGTAGTGGGATCCCACAGGCGATACCCCTTAACTCCATCAGCATACCCTAAGAACATACATTTCCTGGACTTTGGATCCAACTTTGATCTTTCTTGGTCATTGTACATCACATACACAAAACTTCCAAATGTATGGAGATGAGAATAAATAGTTGGCTTACCAATCCACATTTCTATTGGTGTTTTTATATCAATCGCAGTTGATGGAGACCGATTGATTAAATAGCAATCCGTATTAACTGCTTTTACCCAAAATGACTTGGTTAGATTTGCATCCCTCAACATTGATCCTGTTTTTTCCAACAAGGTTCTATTCATCTATTCTGCCACTCCATTTTGTTGAGGAGTGTGTGCCACTGTGAACTACCTCTTGATGCCTTCTTGTTGACAAAATGCATCAAATTCATCACTTGTATATTCTCCTCCATTATTTGTCCTTAGACACTTGATCCTTTGTTCGGACTCAAGTTCTACCTGTGCTTTAAAAACTTTGAAGACTAAAAAGACATCCACCTTCCTTTTGATTAGATACACCCAACATCTCCTGGAGTAATCATCAATGAAAGATACAAAATATCTTGCTCCTCCTAGGGAAGTCACTGGTGCTTGCCAAACATCAGAGTGCAACACGTCCAAGATGCCTCTACTCTTAGCTGTTGATGTGCTAAACTTTAATCTATGTTGCTTACTAGTAACACAATGCTCACAAAATGGTAAACATACTGAATTGAGCCCAGGAAATAGTCTCTGTTTAGAGTGAATCTTCAAATCTTGTTCTGACATATGACCAAGCTTTTGATGCCACAACATCATTGATTCTTCTTCCAAACTAGTTGATGCAATAGAAGACTCTCCCACTTGATGTGTGTTCCCTAGAAGCATGTACAAATTTGTAGCAACCTTTTCTGCCTTCATTACCACAAGCGCACCTTTGGTAATCTTCAAGATCCCATTCTCTATATGAGTTTTGCACCCAACATCATCTAGTTGTCCTAAAGATAGTAGATTTTTCTTCAGGCCCTCAACATGTTGTACCTCTTGTATGGTGTGAATAGTGCCATCATACATCTTTATCTTGGCAGTACCAATACCAATGATTTTCAAAGCATTATCATTTCCCATGTACACAGATCATTCTAAGATTGGTTTGTAGTGATAAAACCATTCTCTCTAAAATGGCATGTGCCATGTTGCTCCTGAATCCAAGATCCAAGCATCAGTGAGCTTCTTTTTGCCTTCAGCAATAGTTGCCTCACTGTATAGAACATCACCATCATATGAGGTACTTGCCACATTCCCTTGAGGATTCTTTTCATTACTCTTCTTGTTCCAACACTCCTTCTTTAGGTGTCCTCTCTTACCACGGTTGTAGCAAGTAATGTTTTTCTTTTTACTTCTTGACTTGGATCTACCATGAATTTGGTTCCAATTGGAATCACATTCCATGGATCTCCCTCTCATCATTGTTAAGGTCTGCACCTTGTTTGCCAACCTATCTTCCTTGTTCTTGCACCGACTTTCTTCTTCAAGAACCACAGCTGCAACCTCGTTGAAGACAAGAGCATCCATAAGGACATTGTTGGTCAAGTTGATGATGAGTTAATCATATGAATCAGGTAGACTTTGAAGTAGAATTTCTACACGTTCACCTGCATCTACTTTATATCCCAACAATGTGAGTTAAGCAAATAAAGTATTTAGGATGTTGATATGGTCAGTTACTGATGAGGTTTCTGCCATACAAAGAGTGTAAAGTCTTCTCTTCAAGAAGATTTTGTTGTGGAGTGATTTAGCCTTGTACAACTTTGTCAATGTGTCCCATATTTCCTTCGCCATCTTCTTTTCTGCAATACTTGAAAGAACCCCATCTACTAGTGCCAAGTGTAAATTGGCAATAGCATTACTGTCCATTTCATTCCACTTGCCATCATCTGTGACCTCTTGCAGCCTTTCTCCAATAGCTGCTAGGCAATTATCTTTACAAAAAATTTCCTGTATCTTCATTTTCCACAATGTGAAGTTGCTTCTATTGAACTTCTCTATTTTGTATTTGCCAACCATTTTGTAAAATTTGTATGCACGATCTACAACACTATCACAAACTATGAACATGGCTCTAATACCACTATTAGCAGATTTCGCAACAAAATATGAAATGAAATGAAAATAAAGAGCAATGGAACCACAAGCAAATGTAGAAGGATCTTATTATTAGAAATGGAAAAACAAGCTTCTCTCTTCATCACAAGGAGAGAACAAGAAGAAGCCTCTCTCTCATGCAATAGGAGAATGTAAGAGTGGGATGGAAAGAGGATGTATGTGATGGATCTGAATTGAGGTGAGGGAGGTCCCTTTTATATTGATGTAGGGACCCTTAAATAACCAATGATAATCATCCACTATTTTAATAACCATACTCAAAATTTAGCAGGAAAATCGTAGCCGAAATTTAGCAGGAAAACCATAGCCGAATTTTAGCATGATAACTATAGCCTAAATTTATCATGATAACTATGGCCAACATATTGTGATGACATCACCTTTCAATTTTTATCAATTATTCAATTTATGTATTATTTTGAATTTCAACTTGAGATGATTTTTTTAATGTGATATGCATATTAGATAAGCTAAATGCTAGTAATGTTATAAAGGCTATGATAATTTTTTGGGTTAATTTAAATAACATAGTTATTAGGTTTTCCTTTTTAAAAACTCTAATAAACTTAACATAACAATGTTTTGCAATATAACTTTTACCATATACGTTTCTTTTTAGCTAAATTTATTTGAAAAAAGGTAAGGGATATTAGAACCCTATATTATTTGGCTAAGGAACTCATAAGATACCTAGCTAATACAATATTTTGGTAAACTTTAAATAGAACATTAAGATATGTTAAATCAAAAGGATTATTAATTTTAGGCTTAATGCTCATCCCAGAAATCTAGGTGTTGTGAGGATCCATGGAACCAATGGATAAATTAAATCCTAACCTTTTTTCAAGTGGCTATGCTTAAGCTCAAACTCATGCTTTATGACTTAAGAAATAAACACCTCATTATCATTGTAAATAATGGTCACTATTTAGATACTTGAAGTGTGACTTGAAAATGTAATTTTAACTAAATTTGTTAGTTTCCTTTATTTTTTAAGCCTACAAATTTAGGAAATAAAATAATCATATGATAAATGTACAAGTTTCTCAACCATGATTTTGGTTGAATAAACACATCTTGTTTCTTATTTAAACTTCACAAAGCCTTGGATTTTTTTTTTTAAAGGGAAGAGATGGAAGTAGAGGTTTTTCAACAAAAACTATGACTATATATACCCTTATGCCATGTAGCTAATACAATACTTTTATACTATTAAAATAAAACCCTAACTCAAATTTGTTATGTTTCATTTGCTTTACAATTCGTACCAATTTGGCTAATAAGCATACCATATAATTAACACAAATGTTCATAGGTCATGATATTTTTAGAGTGTTTGGGCAAGTATAGTGATTGATAAAGCGCTATATAGTCGATGCGTCGACTAGGCCATTTATATGGGGCCCCATATACGCGGCCATGTTGACGCGGCCCCATCGATGCATCCCTCCATGCGTCAACGTGGCCCCGTTTACGCAGGGCCTGTTTTAGCCTATAAATAAGAGGACCTTCTGCCTCATTTAGGTACCTTTCAGTAGGTGTAGCAAAGCCCTTGCATTTTGTTTCCATAGGAGTTAGATTATTTTTCCCAGTGCATGCTCGCAGTGTGATGCTTGTAATTGTATAGCACCTTTATTCGAGTGTGACGTACTTGGACACACACATGACTAGAAATAAAGATCGAGATTACTTCATCATTGCAGCATTCACTTAGTTTTAATTGTTTAATTGTTATTGTTATTTATTGTTTTCTTAGTTAATATTTCTTTATCATCATTTACTATTCTTGTTGTTAACTGCGAAATGAGTACGACTTAATCACGAGCATTTAAGTGTGACTACTTGGTAACCCAGTAGCATACCTAGGATCTACGCTTGGTAATCCCAGTAGTAGTCATGCACGAGGTCCAAGATGTGTACAGATGATTAAGGAATAGATGCTCATCACACTTAGGCTATCTTAGACTCATTTCCTATTGCTCATTAGTTTAATCAAGATTATTTTCCATTGTCTCTAGGAGTAGCATTAGTTTAGGATCACATCATACACCTCACTCTCGACTAAACCATACGTGACAAAGCAAATACTAGTCTAGGTGGGAAGACAATAAACTGCAATCAACATGTAACGATCTAAATACCACAACTAGCTTGTCCACAGAGTTCGATCGGATCGTGTGTGGACGCTCGTATTCGTATGGTTGAGTGTAGGCGTACCTTGCCACTCATCAGTGATCCTAGTATAGTCATGTTTAGGATACACCCTTAAGCTAATAGCATAATGATTGAAAAAGAAACCAACATTGGGTTTTGAATCTAATTCCTTGAGGTGTTAGCCTAGTGGTATGAGTCTTACCCTAGTAACCCCAAGTCACATGTTTGATTCTCCTAAATAGCATTGAGTATCAAATTTTATAAATCTTAGGGTGTAAATATTATTTTAAGATAAAAGAGAGAGGGATGAAACTTTCAAATTTAAATATGATTTTATGTAACTATCATCATCTTCATTATCATCCTACTCTTGTCCTAATAAAATAGGATCAACTTTATGTGTTCTTTTTACTATTCATTTTTATGAAAACTTATATCATTTTTTATCTGCAATTTCTTCACATAATCTTAAATCAATTTTTTCATATCTTTTTTATTTTTTGTCTTCCTTTTAGTGATTTTCCTAAAACAACAATGTATAAGTAATTTTTTGTAGGTTCATTATCTGATCTTATTTACACATACCTAAACCATTTAAGACATTATTCCTATATGATATCTAAAATAAAATCCATATATGACAACATTTAACCCTACATTACATCATCATCATCATCCTAGCCTTCTTCCGACAAATAGAGTTGGCTTAACCCCACTATATAATCAATACAATATTCAAGTGTATTGGAATTAAACTTCTGACTTGTACAATAAGTGGAGTGTTGAAACTCGAAACAAGTGAAACATAGGTACATCTTGTTGATGTCAACACATGGGGCCAAGATTATCAATGTCTCTATTTCTCTCTCTTAATAACCACACTAAAAATTATGCAAGTAGTGGGCATTTAAACTGCTAGGTGGTGGTCATTAATGGCGATGGTTGCAAACATTAGTGGAAAACATTTCGGAAGTTACAAACATAGTGGGCACTTAAATCGGAGATTGTGGGCAGTAACGACCGGTCGTGGCCATTCATTATGGCAATTACACTCATTAGTGGTGCTATCGTTACATGAAATGTGGGCATCATTATGGATGGCCTCAATGGCTATAAAACCAAGAGGGGGGAGGGATCTTCAAATGAGTCCAAAAGGCTTTAGCTATCAGTCTAGAGGGGTAGCTTCCTCTCCACTAAGCAGCAACTTCCTTCTTTCTTTTCTTTTCTTTACATGTTTTCAGCTGATCTTCAAAGAGGGCCCAAAGCAAGAGCTAGCAGCTCAAAATCGGATCCTTGTGGGTCTTCTCAGTGATGGCAAGAGGGTTCTCTCCCTCTTCTTTCTATCTACAACAATGTAGGCAATGCAGCCCATGTGTAGGACACGAGACATGTGATTTTCTTTAGGCTAGTAGCTTCTCTCGATGGTGCAGATGTGGGTGGACAATCTCCTTCTCTATGACGCTGCACAAAAGGTGGCAGATAACAACAAGCTTTGAGGACCATAGTTGCTACCCTGTGCAGACTGCAGTGGGTAGTCTCTCTTTCTCTCTCTCTCTCCCTCTTTCGTGGTGATCGTAGTCTTCCTGCCCAGTAGTGAACATCATCAACAGTCACAAACCGACAGAGTCAGCAAAACTAGGGAAAATTCATTTCTTTTAGTTTCTTATTGTATTGAAGATAATTATTTAATTTAAATTCTAGATTTTTTTTAGTTTATTATTTGCAAAAGGCCACGTAGCCCTCTCTAGCTAAGACTATTCCCGAGTTTCTGTACCTATATGGGAGGTGCCCTAAGCAATAGTCTCCTAAAATGAGTTTTCTTTCTTAGTGTTGGTGCATCCAAAATTTATGCATCAACATCATTTTTGGCACTAGAAGGAGGGCCTTTTTCTTGCCTTTTATTTATGAATTTTTTTTTGCCAATTTTCTAGCTGTTGCTATCCATTTTCTAAAATATCTATTTTTTGTCCTTTTCTAGTCCCTATTCTGTTTTTATTTTCTGAAAATTTCATTTTCCTTATTTCAAACTTGTTTTATTTAAAATTTCTATTTTCAACCATTGTCTTGAAAAACCATTTTTAAGAATTTTTTAGCCCTTTATTTCCTATTCTCAAAATTTATTTTTTGAAAACTTTCAGGTCTTATCACCCATTTTTCTTTAATTTTTTTTTTTGTTGTTTTTTCTAAAACCTTGTTTCCCAATGCCATTTTTGAATTTGTGTTTTGGTGGTTCTTACCTTAGTTCTAGGTTAGGTAAGGTGGTCTTATTTAATTATGCAATTTTAAATTTATTTCTAGTAAAATTTTTCATTTTACTATTTCCCTTTTAATTTTATAAGTATTGCAATTTTATACATTTATTTTTCTCTTCAAAAAAATATATTTTTGAAAAATATATATAGCATATTTTAGTGTTTTTTTTATCAAAAAAATATTATTTCAATATTTTCTTTTCTTTTTATGCAATTTTATAGTTTCATTCTAACAGTTATATTTTATAGTTTTGTTTTATGAGCAAACTCTCCTCTACTTCTAACTGACTAGTCCCTTGTCTCTTTGCATTAAGGAAATGACAAGCCTCATGTTTTCCAAGTTTTATTCCTAGGAGAACTTGGACTAGGATGGTAGCTAATCAACCCCTGGCTTTCTTGGTTAGTAACCCCTTCAACTTCACTAATTATCATGACATCCCAAAGTCACTCCAAAACATAAATTTGTTCTACGATCCCACAAACCCTACTAGCGATGCCCACCAACATATACAATGTTTTGAAACCTTACTAGGCATCCACAACATCATCCAAAATTATGTGGCATGTAGAGTATTTGTGACAACTTTCAAGAGTAAGGACACTCAATGGTTCTTGATGCTCCCTAATGCTTTAATTGACTCATGGCAAGAGTTCAAAAATAAGTTTTTGATCCAATTTGACAAATTCACGAGCCCTGCCATAGCATCAAGTAACTTTACAAGCTTAAGAAAGCTACCTAGGGAAAATGTTAGGGATTATAACCTTAGATTCCTTCACCAGTTGGCCTATGTGCTAAGTGAGATGCATCCAGAACTCGATCGCATCCTCAAATGTTATCTTTCTACCATCATCCCATTCTTTGCCTATGCCATCAAATCTGATTCAAACATAATAGAAATACAGGGAGTAATGGCTAAAGCCATGGAGTTAGAACAAATCACCCTTATGAATAACATTTAAATTGAATTTAGAATGATGAGCATTAGTAATCCCATGCAATCTAACCCTCTACCTCTACCAACTTTCCCAATGGCCAACACTATGTTTCAAACTCTCGTTCCCCTTCAAATGACTCAACCTACAAACAACCACTTTCAAGGTCCCACATCTTCTCCATTCCTACCTTCTAACACTAGTTTGAATGAGGATCAATCAAAGGCCTTAATTCAGTTTATCATAAACCAAAATAGGGTATCTAATCCTATTGAACCTACAACTCAAACTCAATATCAAATGACCCAAATATTAACGTCACTTCAAAAACTTTCCAATGAAGTAGTTGAATTAAAGAAAAATAGCAACAAGGATCATATACAATCGAAGAAGCTTAGCACATTAATCAATGACAAGTATTGTCACCTCCATAACACTAGGCAACATTCCAAGAAGAATTGTCCCCAATTTTTAGCATTGTATGGCAACAACACCCAAGGTCAAGAAAATGGGAAAGCCCCTGTTATGGTTCTTAATGTACCTCATGAAATAGAAAACAAAGAGGTTTCTTCATTAGAGCAAGTTATGGTAAACAACCCCAACCCACATAATGCTCACTACCGTAGACTTAGTGACATCATGAATAACACACAACAGCAAACTAGGAATGACCCTTACACTCCTCCAAATAGAAGAGCTCCTAGTCAAAGTAACATAAATACTCAAACTAGGTGATCCCAAACAAATGCTCCACAATGATCAAACCCACCTTCTATACTTCAAAGGGCCCCACCTCAACCAGAAGCCAAACAAGTACCTAAGACTCATGATCTAGTTGAGGATTTGAAGAAAATCAAAGCTAACATTTCAATGTATGATTTTTTATACTTTAATGAAATGAAAGAGGTGATTCAGAACATAGTACATACACCTATGATTGGAAAAGAATCCCCAATCCCTGTAAGGCAAGTTCACTTTGCCGAAAGTCCTAACGTGCTATCAGTATTGAACATAAACAATTCTATGTCAACAAAGAAAGATCAACCCCCTTTCTTAACAACCTTGATCATTTTAGGAAAGAATGTTCACAATTGTTTGATGGATTCTGGAGCAACTGTTAGTGTCATGCCTCTTGAGGGATGTAAGTCTTTAGGAGCACAAATGATACCACAAACAAAAAGTGTGATTCAACTCGATGGATCTGATGTACCTGTAGTAGGATCATTGAAAGTAGTGAAGGTGCAACTTAAACAATATCCTACATTTACATGTTACACTGATGTCCTAGTAGTTGACATGTTGCCCACCTATGGTGTGCTCTTATCTAGGACTTTTGATGCCAGGTTTGGAGGCTTCTTTAGGTCATATTTCTCAGAGCTATTTATCCCTATCAAAGAAAAATCTAAATACATGACTATACCTCAAGAACCCTTCTACAAAAAAGTAGTTACAACCTTGGATCAACAAAGTCAATCTTTGGAAGATCGAAACACTAATTTTTATGTTGGGCTTATTGAGATTGAGCACAAAAAACATGTTGTAAATGACTATGTGATTGGAACTACAAAAATAAATCTTGTCTCTCATGTAGATTCCACTTGATCCTATCAAAGTTCTAGAGAAGGTGAAGAAAGCTATGTAGACACCTTGCCTTATCAGCAACATGATGGATTTCATTTGAGTAATTTGCCACCTTTAGGGAAAGACAAAGATATAAATAATACCCTACCTCTTAAAACATTTGAAGGTGTGCTAAATTTTAATGACACTTCCATGGAACATTCTCCTAGAAAGGCTATATTTGATGACCCACCAAGACCTAAACCTATCATTGAAACTTATATCAAAGAAAAACTTGATAGAAAATGAACAAGCAAGCTAAGATTAGGTTTTGATTTTCATAATCTTATGCATCGACAAATTGTTAAACAGTTTTTTGATAGGAAGTACATTGGTGAAGTCTTTAAGATAGGAGACCTAGTCCCAAAAAAAGGTAGAACATTTGACCGAGCAAATCTTCAAGGTAAGTTCCCTTCTATGTGGTCCTGCCCATTCCAAATTAAAGACATCATTAGCCCCAATGTGTATAAGGTTGTTATTTTGTAAGGACATAGGTTACATAGAAATTTTAATGCATTTCATTTGAAACATTTCTGCTCAGGTACCCCACATGGACACCTAGTAGATTCTTAGTTGCATGCTTTCTTCCTCTTTGTCATGCATTTTATTTGTATATAGTTGCATTTGCATATTTTCTTTACATTTCCATCATTTCTTTCTTGGCATATTATTTTGATTTTTGCTTTGCATATGATTTTAATAATCATTATGGTCTTTTGAGTTACTAGGCATTGGGTCATCATAGCACCATTGAGAATAATGTTAGTATTAGTATTACATAAAATCTCTTTTATACTATATATTTCAATAATTCTTTGATTCTTCCCAGTCTTTTTCAAGGTTTTAGTTTCTTTAGTTATGTTGGATTATGGAGCATGAGATTTGTGTTGACTTATCATGTAATCATCATGATCATATGAGTGTAGGATAGGTGATGTTGGAGAATGGTTAGCCATAATCACTAGGTGACCTTGGAAAACCCCATTTTCCCTCTCATAAGCCCTAGCTCTCAAGTGTGATGATCCATGGTTACCCTGTGAACAACAAGGTAAGTGTGTTCATCTCCACTTGAGAACCTTTAGCAACCAAGGAGACCTGCTATGATGCCATCAAATTATAATCAAAGGCATATACACGAGGGTTGAACTACACCATGGGCAAAGTTCTGAAAGGATCGTGTTCACTGGCAATGTAGCTAATCAGCCAGACTCATGTTGGAATTCCTACCTTAAGAATGAAGTACACTATGAGCAAAGTTTCCTAAAAAAATTAAATTACAATAAAAAGAATGAGAACCATGTTCATTGGCAATGTAATAAGTTCTTGAGTTTGATGGGGTCCGACAATTATCCTCACCCTAACCTCCATTTTCCATTTTGAACCTATTTTCCAGAAAAAAAAGGCAAATAATGCCTTTTCATCCATTTTCTTTTTCAATGTAAAAAAAAAACATTCCAAGGAAAAATCCAAAAGTTGTGACTAGCCACGATCTAACATGAGCCTATCCTCCTTATTAAGTTTAGTATGGATCTGGTGCTCTAAGTAGTCCGCATGTTGTTGACTTTTACTTTGTAAGAAGATTAGGAAAGAAATCATAATTATATTTTAATTATATATAGATATATGTAATTAAAATAATAAAATTATATATTTAGAGTTCGATTAAATAAGATGGTGTGGTTTGGGTGGCCCATGTCTAGTTCTCTTTTGATTACTTAGTTATTTAAATCATGTTTAGGTTAATACAGTTTACTTTTAAGTTTCTATTTTCCTATTTTGTGATGTTTGTGATTCCCTATCTATTGCATTTCTTTTTAAATTTATGTGATCTTGTTTCTTACACTTGCATGCAATTAAAAGTTTGGGGGCTAAGTGTTGATGTCAACACTCCCATGCTCTCATGGGATCATGATTATCAACGTCTTTATTTCTCTCTCTTAATAACCATAGTAAAAATCATGCGAATAGTGGGCATTTAAACTGCCAGGTGGTGGTCATTATTGGTGGCAATTATTGACATTAGTAGTAGATGTTTCAGAAGTTACAAACATAGTAGGCACTTAAATTAGAGATTGTGGGCAGCAACGATCAAGTGGTGGCCATTCATGATGGCGATTACAATCATTAGTGGTGTGGCCGTTACATGAAATGTGATCATCATTATGGATGGCCGCAGTGATTATAAAACCAGGAGGGGGAAGGGCTCTTCAGATGAATCCAAAAGGCTCTGGCTATCAGTCGAGAGGGGGAGCTTCCTCTCCACTAAGCAGTAGTTTCTTTCTTTCTTTCTTTTTCTTTACAGGCTTCCAGCTGATCTTCGAGGAGGGTCCAAAGCAAGAGCCAGCAGTTCAAAATCGAATCCTTGCGGGTCTTCTCAATGATAGCAGGAGGGTTCTCTCCCTCTTCTTTCTATCTACAACAACGCAGGCAATGTAGCCCATGTGTAGGATGTGAGACGTGTGATTTTCTTTGGGCCTACAGCTTGTCTTGGTGGTGCAGATGTGGGTGAACGACCTTCCTCTCTACGGCGATGCACAAAAGGTGGCAGATGGCATCAAGCTTTGAGTACTACAATTGATGCCTTGTGTAGACTGCGGTGGGATGTCTCTCTTTCTCTCTTTCTCTCTCTCTCCCTCTTTCGTGGTGATCGCAATGTACCTGCCTAGTACTAGACATCATCAGCAGTCACAGACTAGCAGAGTCAACAAGACTAGGAAAATTTCATTTCTTTTAGTTACTTATTGTATTGAAGATAATTATTTAATTTAAATCCCATATTTCTTTTATTTTATTATTTGCAAAAGGCCACGTAGCCCTCTTCAGCTAAAACTATTCCTAGGTTTCTGTACCCATATGGGAGGCACCCTAGGCAATCGTCTCCTAAAACAAGTTTTCTTTCCTAGTGTTGGTGTGTTCAAAATTTATGCATCAACATATCCCAAGATATATAATCTAATTAGAACTTTATATAACTCAATATTGCCTATCAGAATCAAACTCACGACCTGGAGCTTCCAAATCAAATGTCATACCACTAAGCTAACACCTTATTGTTGACTTGTACAATAAGTGACATGCTTTAACCATGTGAGATATGCTTCAAGATTAACAAGTTGCATGCTTTAACTATGTGAGATAACAAGTTGCATACTTTAATCATATGCTATGAAACTAAAACTTTCCTTACATCCATTAAGACCCCTTGGATCTATACCACTAGCTTCAAAATTCCTTTTACAAATTGGTTAAATTAACTAATCAAGACAGTGAAGACACCGTCAGTCAATCAGTTGACAACTCTGCAGTTGACCCTGATCTGACCAGAGGTACCAGTAAGCGGAGATATGTTCCCCATCTTAACCATGGCCTCCTTAAAATCTCTGAAAAAGGCATCAGTACTGGAGGAGTACTCCCTCACAAGCTGCTCCTCTGCAATAACCTGATCAGAGTGGAGGAGGCCTCTGCGATGAAGCAAGTTAATGTAGTACCTGTTATCAAACACTGCCGGAGACTGAGCATCAAGTTGCCGGAGATTGTCATCTCCATCGCCCTTCTGGGCAGGGCAGCGTCTCTTCACAGCATCAGCAAAGAGGGCGTTAAGTGGGGCACTGGCATGGTAGATACGAGATCTGAAGCTAGTGCAACGAGCTTTGCCAATGGTGTGGGCTCCTGAAAGGGCTATCAGATCCTGCTTTGACAGACCCTGTGCTGCAAATCTTGAGAGCAGTGTCTTCATGTCTGACTGTGGACCAGGAATGTTGTTTGCAGTTGAAAGGCTTGCTGTTGTTGAATCTCTTCTTCCCAAAGGTACCTTCCATGATGGACCCCCCAACTGAAAGTGATCAAATCAACCAAACAATAAAAGGGACATCAGCAACAGCAACAGTAGAATTACTTACACAAGAATTACAAATACACAATAGAAAGTTCTTACAGCAACAACAGAGTCACGAGCAACAAGGGCCAGGACATCAGCACAGGAGACCGTTGCAGGGCAGTGAGCTTCGACTTTAGCTTTAATGGAGTCGATAACCTCAAATCCTCTGGTGGAGTTGATGTTTGGGCCAGCAGTCTTCTCCCCTTTGAAGCCATCTCTGTCGTCAAGCAAGAGAGAGGCATCACAGCCATTGACAAAGCAATCATGGAAATGAAGTCTTAGCAGAGACGCTGCCATCCTCCTCTCATTTGCCACTGCTTCTCTAACCCCTTCCCTCACTATCTCGTACAAATTCTCACATCTGTTGCCATAGTACCCCACTTTGAGCTCATTTGCCTCTGCAACCATGATTATGGCCATCAAAACCAGTGCTGCAACTTTCACCAACACAACCTTGACGTTCTCCATTTTTGAAATGGAATACAAAGATTAATACTTGAAACTTGCAACTTAAAATTTCGCTTTGGATGAACAAGATTGACTACAGGATACAAGAATACTACAAATTGATGCTAACTTGCCAAGGATTTGGATCGGAGGAGAACGGAGACTACAAAGTAAATCTACCACTAAAGTGAAGATTGCAAGTGAAGTTGAACGCAGTTGTGGGTTGTGGGTTCTGTTCGGTGTTAGCATTTATACATAAAATGGAGGATGCTGCTGTGATGTACTAATGTGTGTGCTCTACCAGTGCAGGTGTGAAATTTTGAACAGCAGAGCAAGCGACCGTGTCTTACCAGGTTGTAAGTTTAAGTGCACACAACGCAGTTAAACGCAGCCCTGGAGCAGGTGAAGACCGATTCTCATTTGGGTTTGCAAGAAAGCCAAAAAATCTTCTTGCGTGAATGAAATCATTTCTCTCAGCTGAGGTTAAAGAATCAGTCAAAAAACGATAAATTTGAAGAGCGTGTGCGATGCAATTTTCGTATCTTTGGCTACCAACTCTCTCGTGGTGTTTATTTATTTAAATACTAATAATATTGTAGGCTGCCTTTTACAGAATTTCTGCTTCCATGCTGTCATTTCGTGTAACGGGCCGGGTAAATTTACCAATTCCTATACCAAAACCAAAGATTTCAACAGAAAAAGTTTACCAGAAACAACCATTCGTCCTCGTTCATTGCCAAAAGCAAAAACTCTGTTAGCTTGTTCATTAAGTTTACAAAGAATGATAAAGTTGAACATATTTACAAAATTCGGACACAGTCTAACTAGGGTGCTTGGTCTTGACAGGTTTTTCCCGTATCTCTCTGCAGGCAGACTCTGGTCAACATTTTTAAATTCAAGAATGGTAGTCGAATTTTTTAAAAGAATGTATTGAGCTTATTTTCTTGAGAAAGTGCCAATGTAATTACGAGTTCACATGTATCCACTTCTACTTTAATAAATCTAAGGAATCAAAAATAATTAAAGTTGCAGCTTCAACATTAGAAATTTTATCTTTTAAGGCTTGGAAACTAGCCTTTTGTCAAAGTCCATATAGAAACTTTCATTGTTTTTTATTAATGGAAGTGTGAACCATGAAATGCAACTAAAATTTTTTATAAACCTTTTATAAAGTCCAACTAAAACAACAAATGATCTCACCTCATTGATGTCCCACTTCAAGATTAACCATAGATAAATTTAAGAAATCACTTAAGGGGCATGAATTAATTATTTAGAAATCTATATATTCCATATGCAAGACTTAACATACAAAATTAATCATCTAAAAAAATTAATACACCAACCATGAAACCTTATAATCCAATAAGCATACTTATATAAATCATAATACTAACAATTTATAAAATATATGTAATGTTATATCATCACCTCAAGTACAACTTATTTATGCACAAAGTTACAAAAGATACAACAAATAACCATATAAGCCACATTTTAAACCCATAACATGGCTCCAAAAATACAACAATGCTTGAATCCTTCATATGCAATGCATTACTTATTCATCAACACTTTTTCTTGCACTTCAATTTAGTATTTGCACCATCACTTGGAACTCCATCCTAGCCTCATAGTTGTAATTTGCATGAAACATATGTAGGAAGGTTTAGAATACCTTCATAGTAGAGGAAACTGTCTTGGTATCACTCGAAACAAGGCTAGAAGATGGGGCCTATATTGCAAAGCACACTACTAGCACTAAAAGCAAAATCGAGTAATCAAATTGTTAATCAAAACTATAAATCATTTACTTAACTTTTAAATAAAATAATTAATAAAATCATTAATGCATTAATTTACCATGAACCCATGATTTGCTTTATCCATGGATTTCCCATGAGGTCTCTAGCATTAGATGTTAAAATAAATACAAGGTTGATACCAACTTAAACTATTTAACAAGGCATCTTAGTTAAGAACCTTATATCTCTAGACCAACCCTCATGAATGTTCAACTCTTGGGTTACATTTTTGGCTAGTATCAACCCTATAATTATTCTAAGTCCTAGTTACCCACTACCATCCTAAAATCAATTCTAATATAAACTACATGCTATAAGTTGATAGACCAACTCTAAAGTCAACTTAAATAACTAACTAGCCATTCCTATATTAGTTGCCTGAATCCAAATTATGTATCAATGAAACCTTACTAACACTGACTATATGATACTAGTTTAAGGGACCAATTTCAAGGTTAGTGTAAATGATTGACTAGTCAATATTAATCATCTAAATCATTGATTCCTAGCTTTTTGACACCCTAAATACATCCATACCTACCCAGAATGTCCACTAGTTATCATTGTTTGAAGCCATAATTCCTATTAAATGTCATCTTGACTAAGATGCTCTCGAAAATGTGTGAGAATTTCATTGTGATTTTCATTGTGACTCCGAGATTTATTACAACTCAAGTTATGATGCTTGGAGATGCCATTAATATTAAAAGATGATGACACAAGATGTTAAAAAGTAGGAAGTGAAAAGTAAAAACTATGAAAACGGTGAATTAAAGTGATTAGAACAACAAGAAAAGGTTAGATTCACAACAAAGACGAGTTAGATTAACATAAAAAGAATGATAGAAAGGTAATTTTAAAAAGGGTTAATCTTTAGAGAAATTTTGATGAAAGAAAGAACATTTTCTCTACCTTGGAAGATTAACTAAGAGTAAAGCTTTGCTAAGAAAAAACAAGTTCAGATCTATAAATCACCTAGAGACCTGCTGCACACATCCATGAGTAAGAGAATGAGAGAGAGAGAGAGAGAGAGAGAGAGAGAGAGCAAGAGCAATGCATAGTTGATGCTATAAGAGCTATTGTTGTCAAGTATATATAGTTACAAAATAGAGTTTCAACAATATTAAGAATAACAAATTAATTTTTATGATTGAGAACATATATTCCCAAAAGTGTTTAAATGGTTCACATGCAACTATGTTCAAGGGTTCAAGTCACCAAGAAATACTAGATCTAGCTTACATTATCTAAGAATGGGTTCTCACTACCCAAAATAAAATAAGAGAATAATTGAAATAAATATTTAAAATCTCTTTTTACCATATTATTAAATTATTCCCAAAACCTTAGAATAATATTAAAAATGAAATAATTAATTAATTGTAAAATACTAGTGGGCCACCATCATCCTTCCAACCTATCCTTTATAATAGATACCAAGCATTAGTAGATACCAAGAAATTATAATCAAGAAAAAATAGAAAATAATAATATTTATAAGAGATAATAAGACAAAGGTCCAAGGTCCAAACCTCAAGAAACATATTACCAACATGTAATAAAGCATATCTACTTACCAAGAGATTTAAGAGCCAAAAGTTACTAATAGATAGGAGTTTTTCCAAGATAATATAAACAATAAAGTGTTAGCTTAGCGGTAAGACTTTTGATTTGAAAGCTTCAAGTCATGGGTTCGCTTCTGATAGATAATGTTGAGTTATAAAGTTCTATTTAGACTATATCTCTTGGGATGTACCTATATTACAATTATTTGAGGGTTTCAACAAGATCATATATATAAGATTACAAGAAAATATATCATGGTATATTAATAAAATACCAATGTTTTGATGTTTTGAACTAAAAGATCATAAGAAGAGATTAGGTTAAAAGAAAGTTCAAGGAAAAAAAGGTACAAAAGAAGCTTCATGTTAGGCCCATGTTATAAAGGGAAAAATTATTCCATCAAAAAGTATAAATAGTGGTGAACTCCTATCCTTGTACTTGCTAAAAGTATTTGTAATAAATAAAAAGCTCTTCTCTCCTTCATTTGAAAATGTGTGTGGAAGCTTTTCTAGCTTCATTTCTTTTTTCTCTTTCATACATTCTTGCAAGCATAGTTCTACTAGTTAAGAAGTGAATTCTTTCATGATTTTTTCTCATAAATTCTCTTGTTCAAATTCTCACATTTTTTTGCATTTATTTCCATCATCATCATCATTCTATCCTTGACCCAACAAAAAGGGATTGGCCACATGAGTTCCTTTTTTTGTCATTCACCACTATGAAGATCTAGATCCTTGTTTATTTGTAACTTTTTCAAATCACTTTCAATTGGTTCCTCCCATGTCTTCTTTGATCTTCCTTTTGATGGCTTTCATAGACCAATGATGTAGCAACCTTTATTATAGGCTTATTCATTCCCATAATTTTCTTGATTCTCACATAATTATTCTCTTAATCAAGTTTCTTGCATGTTTACTACATGAGTTAGATGCTTGTGCATGTTTAGTATGATGTTCAATGTAAAAATTGATGCTTATGTTAAGGTTTTAACACCATTTAAGAGTTTTGTGAGACATTGACTTGGATTTCTTAATTCCATGTTTAATTTTCTCTATTATTGAAGGGATTCACTCTTAAAATCATCAAAATCATGTTTTCCATACACTTTTTTGTTTTGGATTTCATGTTTTAATATATTTTCAAGATAGAGTTTCATACTAACTTTGTTAATTTAAAATCTAAAACTCCATAGCTTTGTGTTGAGCATAATCTAATTCATGAATGCTTGATTTGCAAGAAATAATGAATAATTCCATGTTATTTCTATGCTTAGCATCACATTCCCATCAATTTTGAAGAATTTTATCTATGTTAATAAAGTCAATTTTTGTTGTGATGCAATATTATATCTACGATGTTGTAGATATGATGTTGTGGTACATGCTTCATCATTGTTGATACAATGTCCTAGGATGCATGTAGCCTTATAAATACGAACACTTTGATGCACAATTAGTAACTTTTAATTTTCAAGTCTTATCTAGACTCTTGCAATTTGTTTTCATAGTTAGCAATAGAGTGAATGCTCACAGTGTGATGTTTAGCAGTTGTGTAGAATCTTTATTTGAGTGCAATGTACCTGGGCACAGTTCATGTCTAGAAATAAAGATCGAGATTACTTTTCATCATTGCAGTATCCACTTAGTTTTACTATTTTACTTAGCATAGTTTTTACTATCTTCTTAGTTTAATTATTTACATTTCCAAGTACTTTACTTTACTTGTTCATTAGTAAAGTGGAATGAGTACAACTAGTTTTAAGTGCTTAAGTGTAATCGTTTAGTAATCTTAGTAGTATTATTACTTGGTTCACCTAGTAGCATAACTCTTAGTAACCTAGTAACAGTTACATGAGCCCAAGGTGTGTACGGTAAGCCAAGATTGAATGCTCGTCACTCTAGGCTAGAGTAGATTTACATTATCGTCATTACTTAGCTTTAGATTATTATTCTCAACTTTTATTAATTTCATAACTATGAGTAATCAAAGCCTAACAACATCTACTAATCATACGCCTCACTACAAGTTAAACCATATGCTTAGTCTTCACTAACTCAAAATGAAAACATAATGATTGTGAACTCAAGCTGAATTACCAGTATAATTGTCCATCCATGGATTACGATTTGGTCATGCATAAGCACTTGTGACTTGCATGGTAGAGTGTCAAATGTTCCACCACTCATCATTGGTGTCATTGTTGGGGATGTGTCAATGTGTGCTAAGTAATTAATCTTACAAAGTTCATTGTATTAATAACCATACAGTCAATCTTCATAATCTTTACATAATTATAATAACACACACACACACACACACACACACACACATACAAGTTAAGTATCAAAACTATAATGTGGCTTCAATACAAAAAGAAAAGATGTTACCTGTCAAAGAACTACATAAAAGTTATAACATAAATAATGATAATGAAGATTGGAGTGCACCAATGCAAGAAAGAGCTTCATATGCTCACAATGATCCATACTATCCTATCTTTACATTCATCCTTTACCAAGATGAACAATTTAGATGGAGGAATATGCAAGACAACATAGTCCTACCACCAAAATGTTCCATACCACTAATGTTTCAAGCAGCCCTCAAGAAGGCCAACCTAAGTCATGAACAAGAAGGATACTAAGTCACAAAGAACATGACTAGGTTATACCAGCCAATAGAGGCTTAAGTAAAACGAGATGCAATTATGGAAGGCCATCATGAACAAGAGAAGGGAAAGAAAGCACCTTAAATAGTTTCGCTAGAGAAAATTAAAGATACCTCACTCCAAGTTGATAAATTCTATCAACTTTAAAGATCCCACCCTCACATACCAGTTATACACATTGAAGATCCTATCATCATAAAGATGAAGTTAACTCTTGTAGAGGACATTGGAAGGAATGCAAAAGACTCATGATATAGGTAGAGCTCAAGGCCTACAGCTTCTAATGAGCCAAAGAAGAATGAATCAAGGAGTCACCAAAGAAGAACTAGCTGACACCGTTCTCCAACTACTTCCTTCATCTTCTCATGCTAATCTAAAGAGTCTAACAAGAAAGAAGGTCGATATAGAGACCATGACAGGGATAAAAAAAAGGGATGATGAGAGATATGAGTATAGAGAAAGATATCTTGATAGTGAAGAGGATGATTACAAATGAAGAAGAGACAAGGTCAAACATGAAGTAAGGGAGCATTATGAACATAAAAGGGATCACCGGTACAATAGAGCCTATGAACCCGATTACTATGAAGAACCCCTATTTGCCACTCACAATATGATAAACATCAGGGAAGTGGTCTATATTCCAACAAGGTACATAAGGGATAGCCACATCAAGTGACTAGACATGAACAACATGCCTAGATTTGATCATGGATACAATGCAAATCTAAAGCATCACTATCAAGCATTCCATGATGCCTATGCCCTCCAAAACATAGAAAGTGACTATCAGAAGCTCAAGTTGTTCCCTTGGACACTCATCAAAGAGGCAAAAAGCTAGTATAGATCATTAGAACTAGAATTCATTCAAAGATGGAGTACCATGCTAAAACTCTAAAATGATAAATATCAAACTTACTCACGAGTGTCAAACTTAAGAAAGTAGATCCAAGGATGGAAGTAAGGGATACACATATCCCTTGATGTAGTAATGGGAAAATACTATTCATTACTACATAGATTCCCAGGTCATGGATTCTCACAAAAGAAACAACTAAGGCACATAGTAGATGGGTTGAGGAACAAAACTAGAGAGATCCTTGGTGTTTATGCCCAAGGACGACCATCAACGATGACCATCCATTAAATTAAAAGATTAATTGATTAAGTAGCAAAAGAGAAAGGAGAAATCAAGAAGAGAGAGTTAGCTAAAGAATATTATAGAGATTCATCAATAAGGAAACATGATGAGTGAATATGTGAGAAGTAAGAGGATGAAATCTTGGAAGATGTTATTCAGAAAATGACTCTACCTCTCCAAGAATAGGTAAATGATATAGCAACTAAGGTAGAAAAAATGTGGAATTCAATGAACGAAAAATTTTCTACAGCCCTAAAGATTGTGAAAGAGAAGACTAAAGAAGCACCTAACAAGGACAAGGAAAGGAAGAAGAAAAGAGATTATGGATGAGAAAGTTACAAGCACAAAGGAAATGTGGCTACCATTGAAGGGTATACTAACTTTAGTTTAGAGGAAGAGGAAGGATGCAATGTGTGCTAGTATGAACACCCTAAGGGATGTTATCCTATTATGGCCCACTTGCAAGAATCTAAGGTATATGCACTCAATCAAAGCTTTCTCAAATAGCAGATTCCCAAAAAGCTATCTTATCCTCAAGGTAATATAAGATAACTTTTTCAACCAACATATTATCCAAGTGGAGCATACCAAAACCCACAAGAGTAATAACACTAGCAATGGCAACAACCACAAACATGGGTAATACCATCACCAAGGTAACAAGATCCATATAGGCAGCCATACCCTTATGGATATTATGTTCAGCATCCAATATCTCCACCAAAATACTACAAGCCTACTACTCCAAGGATGGATCATGGTCCTTATGCATATTTGCCAACAGCTAGTCCATCAAATTCTCCTTTCAATTCTTTGCCACCTATGCCACCACCTACAATGCAGGGAGAATTAACATTACAACATTAGCAAAGAAGTTCTACAAATGTAGTGAATGGACAACTAGGGGATCATTCTAGCAATACTAAAGAAAAATCAAGGAAATGTCCTTTCTTCATGAAAAATCTAGAAATGGTTGGTAGAATTAGGACTTCATTAAGAGAAGTTTCTTATATAAAGGATCCTCCTATAAACGTCATGATTCTCCAACATTCAAATCAAAATCTTACAACTATCACATTAATTGAAATAGTAACACATTGGATTAAGGTAGGAGCACTTCCCAAGAAAAGAATAGATCTAGGAATGCCTCTGATTTATCTACAGATAGCTAGAAATTCAACATGCAAGGCTCTGCTAGGCTTAGATTCTAGAGTGAATTTGATATCTTATATAACATACAAGGCATGGAACCTACTACCCTTAAAGAAGTGCAACATAAAGTTAAAGCTAACAAACCAATCTGTCACCATTACTTTGGGATAGATAGAAGATGTGGTGATCACTATCAATGGGTGGTCTTATCCAAAAAAATTTCGTGTGATAGATGTGAAAAATGATGACAATAAATTTTCTATCTGTATGGGGAGAGCATGGCTTAGCACTATGGATGCTGAGTTAAGAATGAGAGACTTATCTATCAAAATTTCTAAGGAAGATGTACAAGGAGCCATACATACACAAAGAATTCCATGCATCACTAGAGATAATGAAGGGTGTAGTTGTGGACCAAAAGTTTAAAATGTTGACATTATCCTTATGCTAACCCATAACAAATGTGAGAAGTAAGTGTGTAAACAAAATGAAACATGGGCCACTAAACCAAAAAACACCTGATGACTAGAAATTGAGAACATAAAATTATCCAAAACATGTATGGAAACATTTGACTCATTTATTCACTCTTATTCTAAGATAATGACCCAAACTGGGAACTTACAAAAGGATTTCATAAATCATAGACATACACCAACAAATAGAGGAAATAATTATAACTTAAAATTTGAAATTAGGAATCAACAAGAAAGAATAGTTGGACCTTTTGAATTGGAAAGATCATCTAGTCCAACAAGATAGATGTCCTCATATGATTAAAATTTGATTACGATCAAGATTACATAGGACAATAATTGAAAAACTAAGTCACTAAGGATGGTAAGTAAAAAACCTAGAGTGTATGATCTAGGGGATCTAGGGTCCATTTTCCAAACACTCGCCCATGAGTTCAATCATGGGGAAGATATCTTATCTTGATCTAGGAATTAATAAATGCTTTTCAACTTTCTTTTTTTTTTTACAATTCTTTTTGGTTTATTATTTCTTGTTACACTTTTTCACATTTCTTACTAATTTTTAAATTCTTTTCATTCTTTTATACTTTTTCAATTCTTAATCATTTTCCCATTCTTTAACATTTTTACATTCTTTTTATGATCTTTCATTCTTACTATTTTTGTCATTACTTGTACATATTTTTATTAATGTTTCAGTAAAACACAAGAAATAAAGCAAGATGTAGTCCTAATAAGGTGAAAATTTCCCTATATTATCAATCATAAGGCATCGATTACCTATATAGTGCGACCATAACATCCATCCATACATTCCAATAATAAGAGGTCCTTACCATGGCCATAACGATATTCTTCTAACAATAAAACTAACAATAAACTTGTGATCATTATGCATGCATAGAAGAGTGAAGAATGAAGTGGGAATGTAAAGGGTGTGACATCAAGAAAAATTGTGGATTCTTTGGATCACTGCTATGAGTTCTATCCTATTGCTAAGGATCTATTATATCCTTGTAGATCTAATGAAAAATGGGAGTAAGAGTATAATAAGTGATTCCTTACCATGTCACTTGAAAGACATGTTACCCATGCTTGAAGGTAATCCTCTAGTAAGGTCGACACAGTTAAAATAAGAAAAACCATGCACAAAATAAATTTCTGGGGATCCCACTAGAAAGACATGTTACCCATGCTTGAAGGTAGGTGGCTTCTTAGGAATCTCGAAAATAAGTAAGTGCAATTAATAGACTCATCCCTTAAATTACACACCAAGTGATAACACTCCTTGTAACAAGTGGTAGTCTTCTGGTTGTGAGCCCTAGAACTAAAACAATGTGATGTTACTAGAAAGTGGTTTGGACTTCATTTGAATCTTTAAAAGAAGGGCTAATGATTACTTTAACCATCAATTACACACAAGAATTCATTATGCCTATGGTAAAATACCTCATGTCCCAGTTTCAGTAATTCCCCCTACAATCCATCTCACCTCATCTGGTGATACTAACATGTATGTTTTGCTAGACAAGTATGTCTTACATTCAACTCCTTGAGTATCTAAGGACACTTTTAGGCATGGTTATACAAGGACACCGAGGGCTAGAGCCTACTCTGGGGAGGACCTACTTGTATAACTCTTGTATTTCATACTTGGCAAGCAATTCCACATCATCTTGTGCCTTCCAAAAATATTCAAGATCTAATAAATATTTTCCATATCATCTAGTAACCTATCCATAGATTAGAAACTCTCAAGCCATCTCCTATCCATTCAATAAACTTTCATTGCCTAAGATTCCTTCCTTATGAAATTTGAATGCCAAAGTTTTGAAAATTGTGCATCATTAATGGCCCAAGACCTGTTAGACAAGTTTCACATCTTTCAAAGATTCCATTTGACTCATTTTTTTTCCAAAAAATTCAATGAAAAATTTGAAAATTTTCATGATGACATCGTAGTTATGGCAACATAGCCCCTACAATGTCGCATCTACAACATCACACCAATAGTCCATATATGCATGGGTGTTAGTGAAATTTTTCATTCCTCTCATTTGGAGCAAAAGAAGATTTTGCAATGTTTTCTCAAAGCTCTTACACACTAACTTCCCAAGGCCATAACTTCACCCTCATAGCTTCAATTTTTAAAATTTTTGAACCTTGTTCATCATGGAGCGCTCAACTTGGTCATAGAGCTGTACACTACATTGACATTAGGAAATTTAAGCCAAGATTTTTCTAACACTCGAAAGATAGTAAAGGGTAAGTATAAGAGATAATAAGAACCTTATAGTTAATCAATCAAACTTAAGCTAGAAATACTTGGTTAATTTTCCTAATGGACCATAGCAAACATTTTAAGGCATAATAAGCAAGAAAATGATAACTATTGAAGGTCATAAGTAACTAATGATAGAACACATAAGGGGATTATTTTTTAAAACTTTTCTAACTCTACAATCATAATAAGATAAGAACTTTATTAACCAAGGATATGAGGAAGAAAAATAACTATTAATAACTAACTTAAACATTTTAATAATTTCAAACCCTTGTTCATTGTAGATGATCCCAAAGTAACCAACAGTTAAAGGACCTTCCCAACATGGAAGCAAGAGACCAAGAGGTCGTAGGAGAGCTTAATAAGGGGAACAAAATCCCCAAGTGGAACGTGTAGAGCACAAGGCTTAATCGTATAGCATCCATCAACAAATCTTGCTATTGAGAACTCAACCCAATGAGAGGAAATGTTTCCACCAATGCTTGAATAAGGACAACACCTCACCTTATCTCTTGAAGGCCTCTAAGAAAAACATGAAAATTTCATCATGTCCACAGTGATTATGGAATTAAAATTTTGTCTTTTTATCGAATTTTCTCTAGAAGTAGTGAAGACACAACTCTAAGCATCTCTTTTATGGCCTCCAACAATGGTGAATAGTACCTAAGAGAAATATACTAATTTTGGTGGAATAAGCAAGCTGATTCTATAGTAAAAATCAAAGAAGTCTATGTGTCTTACTTAGTAGAGGATATCGCCAAGGCCCTTAACATCCCAAATGAAGGGGAAAATATGGCATATATTTGAACAAGATCTGATACTAATGCAAAAAATATATGGTTGCATAGAGCATATGATAAAGAAGATAAAGATTATAGGAAGCTCATAGCTGAGGAAAAGATATATTTCAAAATTGGCACCTGCAACTTATTTTTAACAAAGAGGCTCAATTGAAGGATCAAGTAGAAAAATCAATAGGCACTGAGGAAGCTGCACATACCACCCTTATTGGTAGCATTCCAACTACTAGTTAACAACAACAAGCAGAACTAGTAGCTAGCCACAAGCTGAGTAGTAGCAACAATAACAATAAGAAGTACCACCACAACCATTATAAGATTATAGACCATCCATGACCCATCTGCAACACATTGCAAAAATAATTAGTTGGGGAATAAGGAAGGGGGCCAATCTATACAAAGTACAGGAGAGCTTTGCAATGCCCATAGTATCCATAGCCCCAACCAGTGGATGCGCGTCACTCCAAGAAAGAGGAGAGGATGATTGCATGCAATAGATATCTAGGAATGCTACATCATTCCAAGTCATTCTTGAAACTAGTAAAGGTGACACTATTGTGGTCATGCAACACTAGGATGCAGTAGGAGCCACAGAGGTCATCACTAACCACATCAAGGAAACCCTCAATGTACCTGTTGTGCCACCAATTGATCTCTCTAGAGCATAAAGATGCTCAAATGCTTATCGAAACCTTAATGACTTTCGCAGAGCACAAAGATATTCTAGATAGACTACTCCAAATAAGTCAAGTGATACATAATATTTTTTATATCCCTAGTGATATCACTATAGTCCAGTTTAATTTGATAGCCATAAAAGAAAAGTTGGTTATGGATAAAACTAGGGATGAGCATGCAGAGAATGAGGTACAATGATTGCAAGAGGAGCTAGCCATCTTGAGAGGAAAGAAGAGATGCAATGCAACTCACAACACCAAAACTACTAGATCAATTTAGAACCAATCACATGAGGTAGTTGACTAACCTTAACATGTGAATGAAGAAAGAGAAGGAGAAGGTAGTGTGGGATGCATCTATTACTAAAGAACAAATGTTTCACATGCTAAAGCTCTCATAGCCTTACAAAAAGAAAATAAACAATTAGTTGTTGACAATGCTCAGTTGACAAAAATTGAAAAGTAGAAGAATGTTCTTGAGGAGAGCATCCAATAGCTCCGAGAACAAGTAGTCTACATTAACCAAGATATGAGTTTCTTGGCCTGAGAAAATAGAACCTTATCGATGGAAGAAGTTGGTTGACAAACATTAAAACATAAAGGAATGTTCTCAAGGAGAGCATCCAATAGCTCCAAGAATAACTAGTTCACACCAACCAAGATATGAGTCACTTGGCTGGAGAAAATAGAACCTTATCAATGGAAGACGTTTGCACCATTTGCCAAAAGTCTACAATTGAAATAATCATGTGGTAAAATGAGGTCAAGAAGCATGAGTAACTCAAATAGAACTTTAGAAACCAAGTGGGCATGTATAAATAAATCAAGGAAAAATAAATTTAAATGGTGAAGGCCAAAATGAGTTCCATCTCTACTCAAAATCCAAATTCGAAACCCATCTTAGATAGTCTTGCCCATGTCCACTAGGTCGAGGTAAAAAATAAAGACTTACAAATTGAAGACCTAATAAAATTCACGGGGTTGGTAAACCTTTGTTATGCTAACTTGTCCATGTTAATAACAGGCGTGTCTCGAAACCAATTAGAGTACTAGGTAGTGGTAGTCTATGCAATGTATGAGAAGGAGTTTGTCGACCAAAAGAATGCATTACAAAAATTACATGTGGAAGACTCTAAACTCGATATTGTCAAAGCTAGCGACTAGGGCCAAAAAAATGTAGTAGCTAACCTAGCACATCAAATGTCAAATTACCAAGAGCTAAGAAAGACAACTAGAGCTTTTGAGGAAGAGAGGTGGTAGTTTGTAGCTTCATACATGAAGCTCAACAAACTATTTCCATAGTTGTCATGCCCATGGAATGTACCTACTCCAACCAACATCGCACAACAAACATGGATAGTACATGATCTAAGAAAAGAGGAAGAAAATCTTCAAGATCTCCTTAACAGATACCAATTTAAAAAGCCTAATGATAAAGGGAAGTAGGCAATGAAAGAGCCTCCACTGCATGAAACATGAGCTACATTGAGCTACTCCAAGTTCTTTTACTTCATTTTAGTTCATCCAATCATGTAACTATGTCATATTTTGTAAAAGCATCATTGTGGCATTCTAAGTTATATAAATAATTAGTAAGTTATGTATAGTTAATTCTACCACCTAATTTTGAAAGGAACTCATTTTTTTAACCCAAGGATGAGTTTGCAATCAGTTATGGGGGTATGATAAAGTCAACACTTGGGCATACAATCCATAACTTTTGATTCCAAGTCTTAGGAAAACTCTTTCAGTTTTATTTCATTATTGTAATAGAGAGTGACTACCCGTAGTGTGATGTTTATAGTTGTTCAAAATCATTATTTGAGTGAATTGGACTTGGAAGCAATTCATAACTAGCAATAAAGATCAAGATTGTTTTCCATCATTGCATCATCCACATAGTTTTATTTGCTTACTTAGCATAATTTTTACTATTTTCTTAGCTTAACACTTTACTTGTCAAAGCACTTTATTTTACATGTCATTAGTAAGCAGAGTGGATATGATTGGTTTCAAGTGCTAAGTGTAGTTATTTGATAACCTAGTAGTGGTGTTGCTTGATTTGCTCGATAGTAATGCCACTTGCTAATCCCAATGATAACTACATGAGTCAAATACATGCATGGTAAACCATGACTGAATTTTTATAGTACTAGGCTAAGATAGGTTTATGTTTTCTTAGTTAACTAGACTTAGAATTTATTCAATCATGTTTAATTTAGGACTACTTAACAACACTAGTTAATCCTACACCTCATTAAGAGTTAAACCATACGCTTGAATTTCACTAGCTCTAAGTGGAAAGACAACAATCTCAAACTTAACTTCAATTACTAGCATAACTACATTGTCTTTCCATAGATTGCAGTCTAGTCATGTGTGAGCACTCATGACTTGTATGATAGAGTGTTGGATGCTTCACTGCTCATCATATGTTACTTATTATTTCATGTTCTTGAATTTTTCAAAGCCTTTAAATTCATGTTGATGAATGTTTTTCTTCAAAATTAATGTACTAGAACATAGATCTAGAGTGCAATTTATGTTTTACAAAACTTCCAATCCTTAATTAGGCTGTATTCTATTAAATATAAGAATTTGTATTTATCTAGTGTCTTTTTTTACTTTGTTACTATTAGGCCATGACTCCATTGTGATTAAGAATTAGGCACACTAAAGAAGTAAAGGTAGAAAACAAGTGTCCAGGTGATTATGATCAACCTGCATCCAAGTCATGATTAACATCCACCTAATTCACAACTAGATTAGAGCTTTCACCACATGCAAATCACTTTATTCTTGTGATCAATTCTATGTTACATTAACATCTAAGTTTTACTATCCTTAGGAATCAGCATTTCTATAGAATGTGAGCCATCCATAATTTTATCAAGATTATGCTTAAAGAAGGAGATACTAGAACTCATAATAAAGTAATGATCCTTTTTATTTCTTACACTTGTAACAAACTATCACCTATGGTTACCTTGTTGTTAGCTTAGAACTAAGTTGCAACTTGTAGCTAACCAACACTAATCTTGTAGCTATATTTGTAGCCTCCTTTAACCTTAGTACCTACTTGATTATACTCATGGATCTTTCATACCAATATGGCATCTTTGACAAGTGGTATTAAAGCACTCAAAAATATAAAAGAAGATATCTACCATCATAGATATTTTATGATGTAGTGTAATCTTTAATAGTTATTAATAATTTAACTATTAATCACATTTGTTAAATTCATTTTTAGAAATCAAGGAGTCCTAAAACCATGATGAAAATGGTCTTGTCTTTCCTCCTAATATAAATGCCTTAACAAGAGAATAAAAATAATAATTAGAGAAAGATAAGAAGATAAGTGTTCTAGCTAGAATGATCAGTTTTAAAAGTGTCATTATGTCCATTGGGACTAGAATTATTTGTACAAAAAAAAAGACTCTAAAAGATTGTTGAAGCACTTTCCATGAAGAGTACAAGGATAACACAACTAATAGAAAGATCAAAGAGCTAAAGATTGGAATAACATTTGAAAACATAAAGATCATTAGGGGTGAGCCACTTGATGACTTTTTGAAAAGGATAATATTTATTTTTAGGAGCATTAATGAGTGTAGGTGTAAGTGTCACCTAAAGCAAAAAGTGAACAACATGATGCAAATCTTATAGTAGGATTTCATGTTAACTCATGTCATCATAACCATAATCCAAAAAATAACCACATCATCTATAACTTAGATGAATTAATATATATTTTAGAGCTTTTCAGGAACTAAAAATTTCAATCATAAATCATGAAAATGCTCATGTAGTCCAAAATCCTTAAATAGGATGAGTCAAAAGAAGAAGAGGTAGACATAGAATTTTCTATCAAAGAGAAGATTTGTCATTTCATTATCAAAGAAAATAAAACTTCAAACTAAGAAGACTAGATTTACAAAGAGGAGGAAGATTTAATTTCTAGCTAAGAGATAATAGATTTATACCATCCTCATCTATTTGTTGGCACAAATTTTATAACAAGAAAGGGCACATGGAGGACAAATTTTAGTATAAGATGAGACTTCAAATTCTCAAGATTCAAGACTTGAACAAGCAAGTACAAGGATATGATTCATCATAAGCTCAAAATAAAGGTAAATAAGTAACTAATGATTCTAACACTAATTTTGCTACATTTTATATGTTAAAAGAAATTAATTCTTCTATTGGGATAATTGATAGTGGCTATATAATCAAATGACTCTAAATAGAGAGAGTTTTATAGAATTTAAGAAAGCTAGTAATCTTAGGACAACCAAAGTAGGTGATGAATCCTTTGTAAAAATAGAAGATAGAGAAAGGTGTCAAATCTCTTGATGATGGTAGTCTTATCAAAATTCATAATGTATTTTATATGGCCCAATTGTCTAATTTCATCCTATTAATAAGTCAAATATCTATGAAGTGTAAGAATTTAATTTTAATGATGATAAATATATCATTTTTACCTCTTTTAGATTAGTAGCTAAGATTCTTAAGTTACATCATTTACTTCTTTTAGGCCTTATACTCACATGCAGGGAGGTTCCTATCATATATTTAATATTATAGTTTACAATGACACTATAACTTATTACTCTTGTTGTAACTTTACAATTTTTTTAACTTTAATGCTTGTTGACTCATCAAAGCTCATGTTTTCACTTCTTTCTTTCTTACTGATGAGCAGCACGTATCACCTATGTCCAACCATACAAATCACAATTGTTCACGTGTAATTCAATCAAATTCCATTGATGGGACTAGTGTGGTATCTAGATTGCTAAGCATTGATCGCAAGTCGATGTCTTCTAACTTAGACTAGTGACTAAGTGGTAACTTTATCATGTATAAATTAGTCCTAAGTAATGCCTATGATTATTCATGTTATTTTGGCCTTAAATTAGCTGAATAATAATATAAGGATTACTTATTTAATATAATTAATAATATAATTAAATCCTAAACTATCCTAAGAAGATGAGAGTCCATTCCAAACTTGCCATACACATCTTGAACTCACATACCAACTGACTATTTGCTAAGACTATGAAATAAACCTGCAAGAGTTTGGCTACACTATTGAAAAAATGGTGCCAAATACATGGTGGATTCTTTCATATTTATAGGCAAATATAGACATTGCATTGATGAGGATGTATTAATGCATTTGGCTACATTGACAAGGATGCGTTAACAAGGATGCATTGACAACGATGCATCAATGCAACTAAGTTATAGAAAATGTGATATCATATCTATGATATAGCAAATGTGATGTAGCATCTATGATGTAGCAACCAACTAAGATGCATCGATGAGAATGCTACAACATAGATGTGACACAACATCTACAATGTAGTATCTACAATATCTCAACTAACTACTACACTTGACAAAATGATGCTTTATCATGTCCCAACAACTCATCTACTTGACATATTAGGTCTCATCATTTACTTACATTATTTTTTTACATACTCATAATAATTTCTTATGAATGAAGTATTCTAAGAGTATTATGATTCATCCTTATGATACACATCCATTTATTAAGACATGTTTAAAACTAGTAATTGCACATTATAATATAAACTAAACTTTAATTTTTTTCCTTTAAGCATTATTTTTATAATATCATTGTTATTTAGAAAAGAAATGGCATTACAAGATACTTTATAAGTGTATGCACATCCTTATGGTGAAGATGCATATACCTAAATAAAGGTACTGGAAATAGTGTAAATGTGTATCTCTTAACTCCTTTATGTACATTTCATTTAATGTTGAGTAGAGTAGGAAGCATTGGTAGACTTTATTTTGATGTTTATGTATTTAATTTGGTGTATTAGGATTCATAAGTATCTTTGTTTAAAGAGAAAATAGTGCCTCATAAGGTTAGGAATTTAGAGCATTGCTAAAAAGACCAAGAAGGAGTTAAGAGTCTTCATGTGCAGTCCATGCTCTAAGAGACAAAATCCTTCACAAAAAAAAAGTATAAATAATGATGAACCCTCTCTTTGTAACTAGCCTTGCATTTTAATTTGAAGTAAATAAAAGATCTCCTTTCCTTCAATTCTTGAGTATTCTTGTGCAAGCTCTATATAATTGGGAAAGCTCTCTTAGCTTTCTTCTTTCTCTTTTCTTTCATTTTTGTAGCATGGCTCTTTCAATTTGAGGAGTGAATTCCCTTTCATAGGTTCTCCTCCCAAGTTCTTACAAGCATTTCTCTCATAATTTCTCACATTTCATGTATTCTCACATGTTTCTTATATGCATGTTTTAATTTCATATTCTCTCAAGTTCTTAAAGTTAAATGCATATTTCCTTATATTATTAATGAATAATTAAAGAATTTAGAAGTTATTTTATGTTCTATTTCAAGGGATTCACTATCCATTTACAAATTAAAGTTCATTTCTCTCTTGTTTTATATTTATGATGTAGGGCATCAACTTCTTTCATGTTAATTTATTCTAAAAATATGTAAATAACTTTGAATCTTCATGTTCCAAGCTTCTTTAACTTATGAGAATATTTCCTCATATTTTTCTCATGTTTATAAGATCATTTAAACTCTATTAAGTGTGGATTCAATCTTTTATGCATGTTTATATGATTTTTCAAGTTACATGTTTTAATAGTATAGGTTACATTATTTTATTACAATTCGTTTTGCCTTGATAGCATTTTTTTTTAATTTTTTTGCTTATTTTTTTCTTATCACCTAGAACCTAATTAATTTATCATTTAATTTAAGGATTCATTCTCATTTTATTTTTATGATTTTAACTTAGGGGGTGTTTCGTTGAACCATTTGTGATCATAGTTTGATAAACCTATTTTGATTTATCTGAGTTATCACAAGAAGATCTTTCCAAAATAATTTCATGATAACATCTTTAATTCTAGAAGAAAGATCACATAATGTTAAGTATGTTAGATATCTAGGTACCTTGCTTGTTCTGTGAACACTTTTTGTTGAAACTTTTTGCTATATTTTTTTTTCTTCTTTTTTGTTGATTCTATTCTTGATTTTCTTTGCTTTTCCTTTAAGCATGTTTATCGAATTTGTAAATTGACACTTAACATTATATTTTTTTCATTAATTTCTATAGAAAAATAAAATAAGAAAAATGCAATAGGAAAATAAAAATCAGAACAACAACACACACATAAAATTTATGTGGAAACCACAAATCAAGATGAAAACCATAAGTAGAAGAAGAGAGTTAATTCATTAAATTAGAGATTTTGAGTGTACAAAAGGGAGGAGCAAAAGGAACTATATAAAGGGGAGTTTGATCCTTCAACTTCTACTACAATTTAATAATAGAAACCAGAAATAGAATTCTAGTACAATGTACTGACAAAAACCAAAAATAGAATTCTGGTACAATGTAATGGCAGAAACCAAAAATAGAATTTTGGTACAATGTAATGGCAAAAACCAGAAATATAATTTAGGTTATCTTATCATAGTCTAACAATATTCACCTTGACACAAATTCCCCTACAAGGAACAGATCTTCAATCTTCGACAAAAGGTCTCCACCTCTTCCACAAAAACAACAAAAGAACTTAACAAGAAACCCCAACCAAGTCCAAGCAATGCTCAAACTTGGCAACAGGAAGTAACTTGGTCATCATATCAAAAGGGTTATCATCAATACTAACTTTACTCTCAACAATATCACTACAAGCAATGACATCATGCACAAAATGATATTGCACATCAATCTGCTTTGTCCTTTCATAAAACATCTAATCTTTTGTGGGGAAAATAGCACTTTGACTATCACAATAAAATGTGGTAATCTACAAATCTTCAATGAGTTTAGCAAATAGTCCCTTCAACCAAATGGATTCTATAAAAGCCTCGGTAATATCCATATACTTAGCCTCAATAGTAGACAATGCAACTGTATGTAGGGTAGCTTTCCAACTAATAGCACAACCACCAATGGTGGAAACATACCCTGTAAGTGATCTTCTCTTATCAAGATCTCCAAAAACATTAGAATCAAAATAGCTAATAACCCCATCTGTAGTCCTCCCAAAATGCAAATAAACATTAGTAGATCCATGTAAGTATCTAAAACTCCATTGTACTACTTTCCAATGCTCCTTACCTAGATTAGCGATTTATCTATTGATTGCATTGACTACATGTGATAAATCTTGAGGAGTAGAAACCATAGCATACATTAGTGGACCCACTACACTAGAGTATGGAATTTGTAACATATAACCAACTTCATCATCTGATTGTGGAGATAAAGTAGATAAAATTCTAAAATGTGCAACTAATGGAGTACTAATAAGTTTGGCATTTTGCATATTGAATCTATAAAGAACTTTCTTAATGTACCTTTTCTAAATTAGGTACAATTTACCTACCTTTCTATCTCTCAAAATCTCCATCCCAAGTATCTTATTTGTTGCCACCAAGTCTTTCATCTCAAATTTCATACTAAGTTGGACCTTAACCTTTCTTATCTTCCCTTTATCCTTAGCTACTATCAACATGTCATCAACGTATAAGAGTAGGCATACAAATGACCCATCATTGATCTTCTTGAAATAAACACAACTATCATAACTGTTTCTTTTGAAATCATGAGCGATCATAAATGAGTCAAACCTCTTATATCGTTGTCTAGCTAATTGTTTCAAGCTATAAAGAGACTTTTTTAGTAAGCACACATGGTCTTCTTTTCCTTAAACTATAAAACCATTTGGTTGTTTCATGTAGATATTCTCCTCAAGTTCTCCATGTAGAAAATTTATCTTCACATCCAACTATTCAAGGTCAAAATCATGCATGGTCATAATACCAAGCAAAACTTGAATTACACTATGCTTTACAACTAGAAAGAACACATCTGTGAAGTCAACACCTGGAACCTAATTGTAACCTTTGGCAACCAACCTTGCCTTATACCTTGCTTCTTCAACTTCGGGTGTTTCTTCTTTTCTTTTGAACATCCAATTGCAACAAAAAACTTTCTTACCCTTAGGTAATTTCACCAAGTTCCATGTGTCATTCTTATGAAGTGATTCTATATCCTCCTTCATGGAAATCATCCAGCTCCCAGAGTTCTCACAACTAACTACCTCTGAATAGGTGGAAGGTTCTTCACTAAAAGAAATACCTTCAGCTACATTCAAAGCATAAGCTACCAGGTCAACTTTAGCATATCTCTAAGAAGGTCTAATATCTCTTCTAGATTTGTCTTTAGCAATAGAATACTGTGGTGGCAGTGGTGGTAAAGATGAAATGGTACTGCCCTACATCCTTGAGCTAGGAAGAGGTGTAGACTCTGGTGTAGATTCTAACCCAAACTCAAACTCTACCTGTGTGTTTGACTTCTACTAATTTGAATCACAATAATCTCTAGAAGGCAAGTCAAGAAGCATGGTAATTTTATAAAAAATAGCAATTCTACTAATTATGACTTTACTAGTTTTTAGACACCATAGCAACTTCAGACCAAAATAACTTAGGTAAACTAGAGTTGGAGAGCATCAAATGTACTTTCTCCATGAAAGTCCTATTCATTTTCTCTACCACACTATTTTGCTATGGAGTACCAGGAACTGTTAGGTGTCTTAAAATTCCTTCTATCTTGCAAAAAGCATTAAACTCATCAAAATAAAACTCCAAGCCATTTTTAGTTCAAAGATGCATTATCTGCTTCCCTGTCTACTTCTCAATCATAGTCTTCCACTGCTGGAATGTAGAAAACACATCACTCTTTTTCTTCAAGAAGAACACCCAAACTTTTCTAGAGAAGTCATCAATGGCAATCAACATATAGCTAGCACCACATTTAGAAAGCACCCTAGATGATTCCCAAAGATCAAAATGTATAGAATCAACTGACCCCTTTGTGTTGTGAATAATTCCTTTGCTAAAATTAACTCTCTTCTACTTCCCAAAAATGCAGTGCTCATAGAACTTCAATTTACTAATGCTATTTCCCTTAAGAAATCCTCCTCTACTCAGTTCAGCCATTCCATTTTGGCTCATATGCCCAAGACACATATGCCATAGTCTAGTAACATCACCATCTAATAAGTAAGGAGTAGTGATAGTTGCATCACCTATAATCATAGAACCCTGCAAGACATATGGCTTCACATACTTTTTCTACCCTTTCATCACAACAAGAGAACCTTTGTTAACCTTCAAGACTCCACCTTCACTAGTGTACTTGTAACAATTTGAATCAAGGCTACTCAAGGAAATACGATTATGCTTTAGATATGGGACATGTCTCACATCAGCAAGTGTCATAACAACTCCATCAAATATTTTAATTCTAACTATTCCAAAACAAGCTATTTTATAGGAGGCATTATTTCGCATCATCACAGCACCCTTAGACACTATTTCATATGTTGATAACTAATCTCAATTAGGACACATATGAAATGTGCAAGCTAAATTAAGAATCGAATCCTCACAAGGTTTGGAGGTATCATCATAAATAACTAGGAGTTCCCCATCACTATGTGCATCTTCAACAACACTAGCTTCACCAAAATTTTCTAGTTGTTTTTCCTTCTAATTTGCACTAGCTTTCTTATTCTTATTCTACAACTTGTAGCATTCAAATTTGATGTGTGCCTTCTTCTTGTAGTAATTATAGGTTTTTTGTCTATGTTTAGATTTTGATCTACCCTTATAAGCACCACTAGAATTCCTTTCCTTTGTCCTTCCTCTAACTACAAGGCCTTCTACTTGAGTCTTTGATCCAACCACAAGCTATTTAATTTTCTCCTTAGAGAACAAAGCATCACAAACTTCATCTAGAGTGTGAGAATCACAACTATACAGTATAGTATCTCTAAAAGTTGTATAAGAAGAAGGCAATGAACACAATAGGATCAACCCTAAATCTTCTTCATCATACTTAACCTCCATATGCTCTAGATTAGAGACAATTTCTTTAAGAATAGTTCAGTGATCTTCAATAGACATACTTTTGTCATAAGGGGAGAATACAATCATTATTTCAAGTGTAGCTTGCTAGTTGGGCTTTTCATCATACACAACTACTCTAATTTATAACATCTTACAAAATTTGACTCAATTGATAAAGATGAATTTGAGATAAGGCCTTTCAATCCCTACATTGTTTTTTCTCTAGTGTCCATGATGAGGGCATCTTGTCAAACCCCAATAGTGCATCATCAAAATCCATCTATGCAAGCACAACCCACATCTTGACTTGCCATAGCAAAAATCTGTTATTGTGATCCAAAGGCAAAATATAGTATTTCATAGTTTCCATCATCGAAAAACAAAAGATCAAACTTGGCTCCAATACCAAATTTTAGAAGAAAAAAATTAAGAAAAACACTATAGGCAAATAGAAATCAAAACAACAACATACATAGAATTTCATGGAAACCCCAAATTAGGATGAAAATCACAAGCAAAAGTAGATAGTTAATTCATTAAATTAGAGATTTTGAGTGTACAAAAGTGGAGAGCAAAAGAAACTAAATAAAGGAGAGTCCGGCATTTCAACTTTTGGTATGATGTCATGGCATAAACCAAAAATAGAATTCTGTTATAATGTAATGGCAAAAACCAGGAATAGAATTCTAGTACAATGTAATAGCAGAAACCAAAAATAGAATTTCAGTACAATGTAATGGTAGAAACTAGAAATAGAATTCAGGTTACCTCATCATACTTTGACAATTTCCTTTCTATTAATGCTTTCTATTCATTTTATCATTGAGTTAATTACCTTTATCATCCAATCAATCTGATGATAAAGTGGTGGCACTAGATTGATATGTGACATGGACTAAATAGGGCTCTTCCCATAAGATTTGAAACTTAGTATTTTGAGTGACATGGTTGGGATTTTAGTAAAGGACTCTATCACTAGGTTTGGTAGAAACATGCATAATCTTAGCATCATGTCAGCATTTGGTATGATTCTTATGAATCTAATTACTCATCTCAACCAATAATAGATTTTCATCTAATAGATTAAGATTTATTAGTCACTCTTTATGGTAAATTCCATAACTAAGTTAAGGGCATAATCTTTGGCTAAGGTATTTATTTCTACTTGAATTGGTAGGGTAAATAATTTAACATAAAAACTTTCATATGATGAAAATCCTATAAGAAGTTTCTAGCTTGATCAATATGCCCATAGAACATCATTAATCTTAGTACTCAAATCCTTCCTATACCTACTAATTGATTTAGTTAGTATGCATGTAATTTCTCTATTAGTAACTTTAGCGTGTCCATTTACTTGGGAATGGTATGGTGTAGTAAGCTTACAATTCACCCCAAGATGTTAAATTAATTTCATAAATGTAATGCCAACAAAGTGGGTTCCATTATCTAATATTAGCCTTCGAGATACTCCAAACCTATTTAACATGTCACTGAAAGAACATTCTAGCCATTGTTGTTGTACAATCTTTAACTACAACTTCTTATATCCACTATACAATAATCAACCACCATGATTATATAGGACTTTCCATTTGACATTCATGTAATAGGCCCTATAAAATCAATTCCCTAGATATCAAATGATTACAATTGTTGTATCCATTTCTATGCTTCTTCATGCTTGGCTGTTAGTCTGCCATCTTTTTGGTATCTTTCATAAGACTATGCAAATCAGTGTGCATTCCTAAATATGATAGGCTCGAAGTAGCCTACCATCATAATTTTAAGTGATGTTCTTCTATCTACATAATGATCACCATATGGTCCATCATGTGCAACCTACATGATTCTTCGTTAATTCTCCTCTAGAACATAACATTAGAGTAGATCATCTACACAGATCTTATAGAGATTACCCTAGATTTCTATGTATTATTTACTTTATGGAGAAACCATTCTATTTTTTTTCTATCCCATTCATAAGGAAATTTAGCATAAATTTCTCGTGATATTAGATAAGTAATATAATATGTAATCCATAACTTTGCTATGAATCTACAACCATTGGCAATTTCATAAATAAGAACTTATCAGAAAATTTGTTAAACCAAGGTTCTTTATTGTCTTGAGGATCCCATCATAGTCTTGATAGATGATCATCTATAATATTTTTAATTCCTTTTTGCCAATCATAATGATGTTAAATTCTTGTATTATGACAAGTCATTTGATCACTCTTAAATTAACCACTGGTTTATTAATTAAGCATCCAATTTCACTATGGTTAGTATAAATATAGATTGAATACCTAAGCACATACTATCTAAATTTTTTAAGCACATATACCATATTCATAAGCTCATTTTCTATAGTGGTATAGTTTAGTTGTGCTCCTGTAATACTTTGACTAGTGTAGTGCATGTAGTAAGGTTCCTTTAAATCCTCTAATTGAGTCACTATTGCTTCTAGTACATAGTTTGAAGAATCTATCATGATGCAAAAATGTCTTGAGAAATCTAGAGCTCTTAGGATTGGTGTCTACATTAGCTTCTATTCTAGGATTTCAAATATCATTTCACATTCTTCTAACCAATGAAATGGTACATCTTACTTCATCAATGTCACAAGTGATTTTGCTATCTTTAAAAAGTCCTCAATAAATCTTCAATAATACCTTATGTATCAAAGAAATGATTTGACGTCCTTGATTATTTGTGGTCTTTGGGTAATATTCTAGATGACTCTAATTTTATCAATATCTACCTCTATTTTCTTTTATGATGCCTTATGTCCTAGAACTATGTCCTTCTAGACCATTAAATGGCTCTTTTGTTAATTAAGCTTTAAATTTTTTTCAATACATCTTTTCTAAACTTGCTTTAAACTATCCAAAGCTTGCTCAAACTTGGGTCCATAAGTAGAAAAATTATCCATGAATACCTCAACTCCATTACCAATCTATTTTTGAAAGATACTAAGCATAGGTCTTTGAAATGTTGTTGGAGCATTGCACATTGGAAATGACATCTTCCTATATGCAAATATTCCTCATAAACTACAAAACATTATTTTTTCTTGATCCTATAATGTGATACAGATTTGGTTATATCCACTATATTCATCAAGAAAGCCATAGTATTGGTACCCCATAATAGTATCTACAACTTCATCAACAAATGAAAAAGGAAAATGGTCTTTGGATGTCATCACATTCAACAACCTAAAATCTCTATAGGCCCTCCACTTATCATCTTTATTTAAGATAATGACTAATGAGCTTATGCATTTGCTATTTATAATGGGGTAGATGAACCCTATATTTAGTAGTTTTTCTAGTTCATGTTTGAAAACCTCTTTAAGCTTTGAGTTCAACCTTCCTTAAGGCTAACGACATGGTTTAACAACAACATCTATATAGATGCAATGTTGATAGATTTGTGGATCTATACCAATGATTTCTTCATAAAACTATGCAAATGCATTCAGTCATCTATTTATCACTTCCAATAATCTTTGTCTATGATCTTTACCAATATTAGCATTTATGATAACTAATTTTTTATTATTCAATTCTAAAGATTTTGGTTCATATTTATTTAAAATTCTTAATTCTCCCAATTCAAATCATGTTCTTGTTGAAACTTAGTGATTAGTGGTGAGGTACCCCTATGCCCAACCATACTAATCATTAAGACGCTATGTGTGATCTGGTCTTATTTCATGGACCTATAGTTATCTCATACACTAGTTCCTCTAGGAAGTGAAACGGCGTTGAGAACATTCATTATCTTCCCAACTACACTTGTAAGGCTCAAGGGTATGGTTTAAGTGTAATTGAGGTATATGAATTTTTATCATTTTATGTTTTATGGATGTAATTTTCTGCAACAAGAATAAAGGGTAAAGTAGATTGAAACTAATGTCTATTTCCTAGCTAGCCTAACACAACTGTCCCACTTTTTAGGACACATCTTAAACACATATAGCACTACTAGGTTACCAAACGTTAGAAGTTGCTGGGTTACAAAGTACTATATGAATGCTTGAGTGGTCATGCTTGTGTTCATTAATTACTAGAAATAAATTGCTTAATCAAATGCATTAAAGGAAAGAACAAGAAAGTAGAATGCATTAAAGAAAATATTAAGCTATTCTCAGTGCTACAAGGATTGTCAAAAGAGTTTGTTTTATTCCTATCACACTGATGCACTCAGGTACATCAGTGCTTAAACAAAGAATCGTACACACTTAAGACTTCTTCTATGGGCACTCAAAAAATATTCTAACTCTAAGGAAAATAAACTACAAGAGCTTCGCTACTCTAACTAAGAATGATCAAAAACTATTCAAAAACTAACTCCAAATAGGACCCCAGGTGTAGTATTTATAGACTTGGGGAATATACCCCAATTTCGGATATCCAATGTCAAATCCAAGCCTTGACATCATGTACCCAATGTCACAGTCAACACAAACGATGGTTCATCATAGCCCCACGACTATCTGAAAACTCATCCTTGAGTGAGGAAGAGAAGGAAAAAGTTCTTTAGAATATAACATATTAGGTAGGTATGGGAGTATTGATTGACAAGACAAACTGACTCAAATGAAACAAACATACAAACTCTGAGTACCCAAGTGTACAGAATTACAATTTTTACAACATTGGGTGTTCATGAGAAGAGGAGTGAACACCCTAGAGAATATTGACATTGAATAGGAAGTGTTGGTAGTTTGTCACACACAAGCTCATAGGGAGAGTAGCCTATAGGAAGTTTCCAAGTTGAGCAGTAGGCCCAAAGGGCATCATTCATTTTTGTGCTCCAGTCCTTCCTATACTTGCTAACAGTTCTTGTTAGTATCCTTGTGATTTCGCTATTAGTAAGCTTAGCTTAACCATTAGCTTGGGGATGGTAAGCTGTTTTGAGTTTATGTTCAACCCCCAAGCGTTGCATAAGCTTCCAAAAAGTAGTGCTTGTACAATGAGTTCCATTGTCAGAAATTAGTGCACGTGGCACACCAAACCTATTTACAACATTTTTTTTGTACAAACTAAGCAGTAGTAGAAGATGTACAATCGATGATGGCTACTATTTCTACCCCTTTTGTATAATAGTCAATAACAACTATGATGTACACCTTTCCATTTGACATGGGCATGATGGGACCCATGAAATCAATGCTCCAAATGTCGAATGGTTCTAATGGTTGAATCCATTTTTGAGGTCCTTCCATTTGAGTAGTCATTCCACCATCTTGTTGGCATCATTTAAAAGAGCTGATGAAATGGTGAGCATCCCTGAAGAGTGTTGGCCAATAGTACCCTACCATCAGGATTTTAATGGCTATGCATCTCCCGACATAGTGTCCTCCATAAGGACCTTCATAAGCATCCTAGAAAACACATAGTTGATCAACATCCAAGACACACCAACGAACTAGGCCATTGGCACACACCTTGTAGAGGTGTTTGTTGATCTCCATGAAATGCTTTACCTAGTGAAGAAACTGTTGTTTCCACTAGTGGTCCAACCCTTGTAGCATCTCGTAAGTGAGAAGATAGGTGAGAATGTCATCATACCATTTTTTCTCATTGGGAATTTGTTTAGTTATTCCACCAACAAAGAGGAGTTCATCAAGAAATGTATTAGATAATTAGCTTTAGTCCTCTTTGTCATCCCATCGCAATCGAGACAAGTGATTAGTGACCACATTCTCAATGTCCTTTCGATCTACCATTGTAAGATCAAATTCCTATAAGATCACCAACCATCATATGACACAAGGGCTCACCATTGGCTTGTTCATTAGGAAGTAGATGTTACTATGGTCTATGTGCACAAACACCTTGTATCCAAGCACATAATGTCTAAACTTCTCTAGAGCAAACACCACCACCATCAATTCTTTTTCTATAGTGGTGTAGTTTGGTTGTGCACCCACAATGCTTTGGCTGGTGTAGTGGATGTAGCATGGATGTTTCTTGTCATCTAACTATGTCAGCATAGCTCCGAAAGCATAATTTGATGCATCTGTCATGATGTGAAATGGTTTGGACCAATCAGGTGCTTGTAGAATTATGGTTTCTACAAGACTTTCTTTCAATTATTGGAACGCTTTTTTATATTCCAAGGTCTAGACAAAAGGAGCATCTTTCTTTGTTACTTCAACTAATAGTTTTGTGATCTTAGAGAAATTCTCTATGAATCGTCAGTAGTAAACAATGTGTCCAAGGAATGACCGAACATCTTTAACTATTTATGGCTAGCGGGTTATTCCTTGGATGACCCCTATTTTTTCAAGGTCCACCTCAATTCTTGCTTGTGATATTTTTTTCCCTAATATAATGCCCTCCTAGACCATGATTTGACTTTTTTTCCAATTGACCACAAGTTAGTTTTGACACATTGTTTTAGCACTCGCTCAAGGTGATTCAGGTTTGCTCAAATGTAGCTCCATAGGTGGAGAAGTTATCCATGAAGACTTCTATAGCACTACCGATCTACTATTAAAAGATGCTTAGGACTAGGCATTAAAATGTGGTAGGGGCATTGCATAGAACAAACAACATCTTATGATATGAAAAATTCCCCTAGGAACTTGTGAATGTTTTCTTTGCTTGGTCCTCTGGTGCAATTTGAATTTTTTTATAACTACTATAACCATCTAGGAAGCTATAGTAGCAATGACCTAATATTGTGTCGAGCACCTAGTTAAAAAATGGCAATGAAAATTGATCCTTGAATGTTTCCATGTTCAGCAGCTTGAAATTGATGTAGATCTACCATTTGCCATCTTTCTTTGGCACAATTACAAGTGGGCTAACCCTCTCGCTATCAGCAATGGGATAGACAAACCCCATCATAAGGAGTTGCTTGATTTCCTCCTTGACAATCTACTTCAATTTTGGGTTCAACTACCTTTTTGGTTATCATTTTGGCCTCATGGTCGGGTCGGTGTAAATGTGATGGTGGCATCTCGTAGGATCAATCCCTGTGAGTTCAAGATATAACCAAGCAAAAGATGTTGACCATCTTTCAACTACCTTCAACAGCATCTCTTTCTATTCTAGAGCAAGTCTTGCATTGATTATAAGAAACTTCTTATTTTCAAAAATACATATTCCATTCTAGCTGGTAGCATTTTCAATTCAAAGGGCTATTGCTTGAAGTTCTCAGGAATTTCCAACTCTCCTTAATAGGTATCATCATTTGTATCATTAGAGAGTTGGTGATGAACTTGCTCTAGTTCATCCATGCTTGTGACATATTCACATGTCAAGCTCTTAGCTAGTTTCATGCACAGTGTGCTACTTTCTGAATTAGTGGTCAGCCACTGGATGCCCTCCTATTTTGTGGCTACTACATATAGACACCTTTGAAATTCTACTTTTGGTGCACACTGCTTTCATGTAGAGATGGATTCTTTCTTGATGGCCTAAACTTTCTACACACAATTACACCCACTATTGTTGTACACGATGCATGGAACTCTCTTCTTCTCAATCTTTTCAAATGCATTTTCTTTAGATATTTCTAGGGAAAGATCTCTTATGCCCATTCTTTTCTCTACTGTGCTCAACCTTGCTCTTTCCATGATGATTTGGAAGTCCCCTTTACAATTCTCCACTTTGATTACCAAGAAGTCAATAGGATAAGACCACCCACAAATAGTGCTCACAATGCCTTCTACCAATTCCAATGAAATAGTGATGGAATGGTTTTTCAATTCTAATCTAATGTTGCTCTTCTTAAGAGGAGGTAGGCTCTAGGAAATGGACATCTCATGAGAAATCAAATTAACACTAAAACTTGAATCAAGAAGAGCCTTACATAGTTCATTCCCAGTAATTTGCAAATAAATTAGAGAACTTCCAGGATTAGCTAATTTCATGGGAAGGTTTCCTCCATGGATCCAATCAGATATGGTGTGAGTAAGCACTATAGTATGGATCCTTGGCAAGTTTGTTTTGAAAGAGGCCTGAAGGAATCTAATATGAAAGAAGAGGTAAGATCAGGGTTGTCAACTACAGGCATAGGTGAAGGCTTAGGTGGACTATGAGGTTGAAAGAAAGGTCTTTGCTTTGATCAATCATTTGACCCCTCCAATTGATGATTTGGTTGCAAATTAACAGCCCTCGTAGCATTATTTTGTTGTAGTTGAGCAGGCAATTCACCCTGCATTGGTGGAGTAGGTGGTAGTTGTGCAACTGAAGGAGGAGTGTGTGCAAAGACATGAGGAGGATAAGGATAGGGCATAGCACCCATTCTTTGATGTAGAGATGGAGTTTGATAATAGTTAGAAGGATGTTAGTAAGGCTACAACTAATAAATATGACTAGAAGAGTCACATGGAGACATGGGTTGCTAAACATGGTAACCATATGGATCAGGCTACCGATAAGGGTATTATTGCCTTGGCGATGCAAGTGCCCATGATTGTGATTGCTGCCATTGTTGTTACTGTTCGTAAGGTTGTGGTGGAGCTCCGCTTGTATAATATGATTATTGCTAGCAGAACTACTTGAGATTACCTTGACGATAAGGCAACCTCCTAGATGCTTGCCTTTGTGTAAGTTGTGGATGTAATGCATACGCCCCAGACTCCTAAAGATGTGACACAATTGGGTAACATCCCTTAGGATGTTGATACTGGTAGACATCACATCCATGATCATCATCTGATTCACTATCTACAACCTCTTATATTGTAGCAATTTTTCCCTTATCTTTGTAATATGCATGTTCAGCTTCTTTGTGTCTCCTACACTCACAATCACTACCTTATTCTCAAGACTCTTCAAAAATTTTGAGGACAGCTTGAAATTTGCTATCCATTGAGTCTCTTAACTAATCAACCTTGGTTGTAAGTTCAAATTAGAATTTTTGAAGTGCAAAGGCTTTTGTATGCATTCCCTCATCAAATATTGGTTCATCTTCACTATCACAAAATCAAACCTCCTCTTCTAAATGGAAGGATCATGGTTGTACTTCTCTACATTTTTTCTTTTTCTTAGTTCACCCCCCTCCTTGGTGACCTACTCTATTAACCTTTGTACCTAATAGGTAGTTAGTTCTAACAATCATCCTTGGGCATAGACACCAAGGGATTTCCTCATTTCATTATGAAGCCTGTCTACAATGTGGTAGAGTTAAGCCAATTGAGAATAACCATGGCCAAAGCATTTGTGCATCAAGGCATAGTATCGGCCAATGGTGGCATCCAAGGGTTCATGTGTTCTTTGTCCCCACCCTTGAATTTTCTTTCTTAAGTTGGAAACTTGAGAGTACATTTAATACTTATCATTAAACATTTCAAGCATGGCATTCCATCGTCGAATAGATTTCGGTTCTAAGGACTAGTACCAGTTCTCTGCTTCTTTGATGAGGGTCTTGGGAAACAACTTCAATTTCTACCACTCATTCTCTATGTTTTGCAACACACATGCATCTTGCAAAGCTGAAGATGATTCTACAAATCATAGTTATATCCTCCCTCAAATCAAGGAATATTGTTCATGTCTAACCATTTGATCCAACTATCTTTCACATACCTTGTTGAAATTCTGCTTGCCTCTGTGATGTTAAGGATACTTTGGGTAGCAAATAGAGGCTCATGGAGGCCTTGATCATGGTGGCTACAATTCCCTCTACTACCCCTTCATTCATGGCAATGTGCTTCTCTTGAATGTCTACGTCCTTAATCTAGCCTATCTGGATTGTCCCATTAATAGTTTCATTCATTTCAATCGCCACCATCATGATCTTGCCTTCTGTGGTCATGGTCAAAGCTAGAAGAAGAAGATGATGATGAACTAAAAAATGAATAAGAACCAGCACCATCATGGCGCTTACTACTACCTCTTCAATGATTGCAACCATGATCATGATCTTGCTTCTTTCTTGCATCCCTATCTTGACTTGCCCCTCCAAATCCTACTTTGTCATTGGATCCTTTGTTACCAGAATCAAGATTGTGAACTGATTGCATATTCTAATTTTTCACCTTCATCATAAAAATTAAAGAGAGAAGCGTTATTAAGTGGAAGATCCCCACTAGCTTGTTGGTCCAATAGGAATGGAGAATCATTAAGTCCCTTTCCCTTCAAAAGTTCATAGCACTACTCTAGTTGTCGATCTCGCAGGCATTGTGCTTTAGTGGGATGATAATCCTTGGTTTCGACATCTTCCATGATATATTTCCCATGGTGGTCTTGAAACCACATCGTGTAAGCATTTGATAGAGCATTACAGGGGCTACACGATCAGGCAACAACACGATGTTGCCCTCCATGTCACGCCACTGTAGCTATTCATCCTAGTGTAAGATGAAGGTGAATTTTGGCACATACTCATTAGGATTAGTATATGTAATTTGGTACTATTGAGGCTTTGATTGATGAATGTTCTTAGGCTTGGGTGAAGAAGAGCTCTTGTGAGAAGAAGACATTTTCAGTTAGCGAAATAAAAATCACAGTGTGCTCTAAGAATTTGATGTAGTAATTGTAACACAAGATATAACTCTTAGGTTCTTTCCAATGATTTAAATACTTTCACTAGATCCTAGATAGCACACAAAACAACAAAAGGTCCCTAGCAACAGTGCCAATGATGAGCGGTGAGGTATCCTTATGCCCAACCATATGAATTGCTAAGGCATTATGCACAATCCAGTTGAATTTCATGGACCTATAGTTATCTCATACACTAGTTCCTCTACGAAGTGAAATGTGAGGCTCAAGGGTATGGTTTAAATGTAATTGAGGTATATGAATTTTTATCATTTTATGTTTTATGGATGTAATCACCTACAACAAGAATAAAGGGTCGAGCAGATTGAAACTAATGTTTATTTCCTAGCTAGCCTAACACAAGTAACTACCCCACTTTCCTGGATACATCTTGAACACATATAACACTATTGGGTTATCAAACATTAAGCATTGTTGGGTTGCCAAGCACTATATGAATGCTCGAGTGGTCGTGATTGTGTTTATTAATTGCTAGAAATCAATTGCTTAATCAAATGCATTAAAGTAAAGAATAAGAAAGTAGAATGCATTAAAGAAAATATCAAGCTATTCTCAGTGCTACAAGGATTGTCAAAAGAGTTTATTTTTTTCTCATTACACTAGTGCACTCAGGTACATCAGTGCTAGAACAAAGTATTGTACACACTTAAGACTCCTTTTGTGGGCACTCAAAAAATATTCTAACTTTGAGGAAAATAAACTGCAAGAGCTTTGCTACTCTAACTAAGAATGATCAAAAACTATTCAAAAACTAACTACAAACGAGAGCCCAGACATGGTATTTATAGACTTTGGGAATATACCCCGATGTCGGATATCTGACGTTGGATCCAAGCCTTGACGTCGCATACCCAACGTTATAACCAACACAAATAGTAGTTCATCACTTAGTATACAGAACTTGTCTTTGCATTTGCTCTATCATATTAATTTCTTCTATATAAGCACTTGTGAGCTTTTCAACTATTTTCATGCATATCTTGTATGCTAAGATGTAATCAGTATATGAGATACATGAAATTCTTCATCTTTAAATGACTTTAGTCTCATCTTCCTTATATATTTCCAAGGATAAGTATTTGATACCAAGTTTAAAATTCGCAATGCTAAGCCATGCCCTTTCCATAATTATAGGGAATTCCCCTTTATTATTTTCCACATGAATGACATGAAAGTCTATAGGATAAGACCAATCACTTATGATAATTACAACATTTTCCACTTTTCCAAGTGGAATAGCAATGGATTAGTCAACCAACTCTAATTGTATGTTACATTGCTTTAATGGAGATAAATTCCAAGCATTGTACACATCTTGAGAGATAAGATTCATCCTCAATCCTAAACCCAATAGAGCCTTGAATGACTTATTTCCTACTATCTAGAGATAGATTAAAGTGCTTCCAAGATTAGTTCATTTCTTAGTAAGTGCTCCTACTTTTATCCAATGTTTTATAGTCTATGTAAGCATGACAATCCTTAGATTCTTATATGTTGATATGTAAAGCATGATTTTTTCTTGAGAACTTGATGTGTGAGGAGTGTTTGCATGATGAATAACTTAAGCTCAATTTGATTTTATATTTTATTTATTAAACCTTGATAATTATATCTAAATAATCAGTTTATAAATAATAAAATTAATTTTCTTAGATAGATTAGCTTACTTATATGAAGCTTGCAACCATTCCACCTTATATAAGAAGGACATACCTATTTGGAATGGTGTTGGGCCATTAAGGATGTGACTAAGGAGATTTTATTAATTCTATGTGTTAGTGTTACACCTATCATTTAAGTCATTATTTCATAATTTATGTGTTTATTTGTTTTCCACATTGCATCTATCTTGTAAGGAATTTTGATGTGAATGTGTTTTTTATTTCTCTTTCATGTGTAAACATTGCATATGTTCCTTAAGGAATTATAATATGTTTTAACTATTGTTTTACTCTATACATTTATAAAACACATAAAAATTATAAAATTATAAAATTATCATACCTTCACCACAATAACATGAGTTCATTCAGTTATATTATATGTATTATAACGTTTTATTTATTAGAAGCAATAATATAGCCAAGTAAACTTTATCATTCAAGTTCCAATCATCTTCAGTGGTTATTACGAGTTCATTATATATATCGTTGATAAACTTATTGTGATCTCAAATAAGGAGACCCCTATTAAGGGTGTTACATATTTATATTTATAAAAGGAGTTTGACATTATTAAAATAAAACTATAGAAAATTTTACTATATAAACTATATAAACATATACATTTTAGCTTAATGGTTAAAGTCTTGGCTAAGTAACTTTATGTCAAATATTAGATTTTACTATATGGTATTGAGTTACNATAAAAATACATTAATTTTACCTTATATTTTAAGGTTATTTGTACTCAGCATATTAACTATTATACAATCTATATGTTGTGAATGCTTAAAGAGAGCTAAACAATCTTGTATATTGTGATGACATCACCTTTCAATGTTTATCAATTATTCAATTTATGTATTATTTTGAATTTCAACTTGAGATGATTTTTTTCTTTTTTCTTGAATGTGATATGCATATTTTATAAGCTAAATGCTAGTAATGTTATAAAGGCTATGATAAATTTTTGAGTTAATTTAAATAACATAGTTATTAGGCTTTCTTTTTTAAAAACTCTAATAAACGTAACATAAAATTGTTATGCAATATAACTTTTACCACATACTTTTCTTTTTACTAAATTTGTTTGTGAAAAGGTAAGGGACATTAGAACCCTATATTATTTGGTTGAGGAACTCATAAGATACTTAGCTAATACAATATTTTGGTAAACCTTAAATAGAACATTAAGATATGTTAAATCAAAAGGATTATTAATTTTAGGCTTACTACTCATCCCACAAATCTAGGTGTTGGAAGGATCCATGGACCCAATAAATAAATTAAAGAATAACCTTTTTTGAAGTGGCTATGCTTAAGCTCAAACTCATTCTTTACGACTTAAGAAATAAGCACCTCCTTATCATTGTAAATAATGGTCACTATTAAGATACTTGAAGTGTGACTTGAAAATGTAATTTTAACTAAATTTGTTAGTTTCTTTTATTTTGTAAGCCTACAAATTTAGGATATAAAATAATCATATGATAAATGTAATGGCTACTCAACCATGATTTTGGTTGAATAAACACATCTTGTTTCTTCTTTAAACTTCACAAAGCCTTGGATTTTTCTAAAAGGGAAAAGATGGAAGTAGAGGTTGTTAAACTGAAACAATGAATATATATAACCTTATGCCATGTAGCTAATACAATACCTTTATACTATTAAAAATAAAACCCTAACTCAAATTTGTTATGTTTCATTTGCTTTACAATTCGTACTAATTTGGCTAATACACATACCATATAATTAACACAAATGTTCATAGATCATGATATTTTTAGAGTGTTTGGGCAAGTAGAGTGGTCCTAGTATAGTCATGCTTACGATACGCCCTTAAGCTAATAGCATAATGATTGCAAAAGAAACCAACATTGGGTTTTGAATCTAATTCCTTAAAAAATTTTAACAATGAGGTGTTAGCCTAGTGGTATGAGTCTTAGCCTAGTAACCCCAGGTCACACGTTTGATTCTCCCAAATAGCATTGAGTATAAAATTTTATAAATCTTAGGTGTAAATATTATTTTAAGATAAAGAGAGAGGGATGAAACTTTCAAATTCAAATATGACTATATGTAACTATCATCATCTTCATTATCATCCTAGTCTTGTCCTAATAAAATAGGATTAGCTTTATGTGTTCTTTTTACAATTCATTTTTATGAAAAGTTAGATCATTTTTTTATCTGCAATTTTTTCATATATTTTTTTATTTTTTTGGTCTTCCTTTTAGTGATTTTCCTAAAACAACAATGTAAAAATAATTTTTTGTAGGTTCCTTATATGATCTTCTTTCCACATACCTAAACCATTTAAAACATCTAAAATAAAATTTGTATACAACAACATCTAACCCTACCATACATCATGGTCATCATCCTAGCCTTCTCCCATGAAATAGAGTTGGCTTAACCCCACTATATAATCAATACAATATTCACAACCTAGAGCATCCAAATCAAATATCATACCACTAGGCTAACACCTTATTGTTGACTTGTACAATAAGTGACATGCTTTAACCATGTGAGATATGCTTCAAGATTAACAAGTTGTATGCTTTAACTATGTGAGATAACAAGTTGCATACTTTAATCATATGCTATGAAACTAAAACTTAAATTTTTACTTACATCCATTGAGACCCCTTGGATCTATCCCACTAGTTTCAAAATTTCTTTTACAAATTGTTTAAATTAATAAATTAGTGCTCCCCAGTAGAATCAAATGTCTAATCTGGGCTACCAATACTACTAAATCCCATGTAACACTATTTGCCATTGCGGGGCGGGGGTGACGCAGGCAATGCCATGTATGCAACAAATAAAAATGGGATGGGACAGAAGCCCTAGCATGCTTTTTACATCATACCTTATGGGCTAAAAAAATGAATGATTGAAAATGAATAATTAACTAATCAAGACAGTGAAGACACTGTCAGTCAATCAGTTCACAACACTGCAGTTGACCCTGATCTGACCAGAGGTACCAGTGAGCGGAGATATGTTCCCCATCTTAAGCATGGCCTCCTTAAAATCTCTGAAAAGGGCATCAGTATTGGAGGAGTACTCCCTCACAAGCTGTTCCTCTGCAATAACCTGATCAGAGTGGAGGAGGCCTCTGCGATGAAGCAAGTTAATGTAGTACCTGTTATCAAAACACTGCCGGAGACTGAGCATCAAGTCGCCGGAGATTGTCATCTCCATCGCCCTTCTGGGCAGGGCAGCGTCTCTTCACAGCATCAGCGAAGAGGGCATTAAGTGGGGCACTGGCATTGGCATTGTAGATACGAGATCTGAAGCTAGTGCAACGAGCTTTGCCAATGGTGTGGGCTCCTGAAAGGGCTATCAGATCCTGCTTTGACAGACCCTGTGCTGCAAATCTTGAGAGCAGTGTCTTCATGTCTGACTGTGGACCAGGAATGTTGTTGTTTGCAGCCGAAAGGCTTGCTGTTGTTGAATCTCTTCTTCCCAAAGGTACCTTCCATGATGGACCCCCCAACTGAAAGTGATCAAATCAACCAAACAATAAAAGGGTCATCAGCAACAGCAACAGTAGAATTACTTACACAAGAATTACAAATACACAATAGAAAGTTCTTACAGCAACAACAGAGTCACGAGCAACAAGGGCCAGGACATCAGCACAGGAGAGGGCAGTGAGCTTCGACTTTAGCTTTAATGGAGTCAATAACCTCAAATCCTCTGGTGGAGTTGATGTTTGGGCCAGCAGTCTTCTCCCCTTTCAAGCCATCTCTGTCGTCAAGCAAGAGACGCATCACAGCCATTGACAAAGCAATCATGGAAATGAAGTCTTAGCAGAGATGCTGCCATCCTCCTCTCATTTGCCACTGCTTCTCTAACCCCTTCCCTCACTACCTCGTACAAATTCTCACATCTGTTGCCATAGTACCCCACTTTGAGCTCATTTGCCTCTGCAACCATGATTATGGCCATCAAAACCAGTGCTGCAACTTTCACCAACACAACCTTGACGTTCTCCATTTTTGAAATGGAATACAAAGATTAATACTTGAAACTTGCAACTTAAAATTTCGCTTTGGATGAACAAGATTGACTATTGGATGAACAAGATTGACTACAGGATACAAGAATACTACAAATTGATGCTAACTTGCCAAGGATTTGGATCGGAGGAGAACGGAGACTACAAAGTAAATCTACCACTAAAGTGAAGATTGCAAGTGAAGTTGAACGCAGTTGTGGGTTGTGGGTTCTGTTCGGTGTTGGCATTTATACATAAAATGGAGGATGCTGCTGTGATGTACTAATGCGTGTGCTCTACCAGTGCAGGTGTGAAATTTTGAACAGCAGAGCAAGCGACCGTGTCTTACCAGGTTGTAAGTTTAAGTGCACACGACGTAGGTAAACGCAGCCCTGGAGCAGGTGAAGACCGATTCTCATTTGGGTTTGCAAGAAAGCCAAAAAATCCATCCATCTTCTTGCGTGAATGAAATCATTTCTCTCAGCTGAGCTTAAAGAATCAGTCAAAAAACGATAAATTTGAAGAGCGTGTGCGATGCAATTTTCGTATCTTTGGCGATAAATTTACCAATTCCTATACCAAAGATTTCAACAGAAAAAGTTTACCAGAAACAACCATTCGTCCTCGTTCATTGCCAAAAGCAAAAACTCTGTTAGCTTGCTCATTAAGTTTACAAAGAATAATAAAGTTGAACATATTTACAAAATTCGGACACAGTTAGAAACTTGGGTGCTTGGTCTTGACAAGGCTTTCCCGTATCTCTCTGCAGGCAGACTCTGTCAACGGTCAACATTTTTAAATTCAAGAATGGTAGTCGAATGTTTGAGTCGAAGATTGTAGATGAACTTCTGACAGGTAAGATACTTCATTCTCTGTATGTGTACTTGCATGCTTGATTTTAGCATTCTTCCGTAACTCAAAGAATGTAATTTTGTCCTTTCTTTGTTACTTCTAAGTGTCTAATGATAATGATAAGAGATTAGATATCAATGTAAAAAATTTTCAAAAGAATGATAGAATACACGTAAATTTACTTTTCAAAAGGAGATGTTTATTAAATTTCAAATTTCAAGTTTGATCGTTGTACTAAGTTTTGTTGAGAATTTAAAAAATGCAAGGCCTTATGATTACTCAAAAGCAAAACTCACTTTGTATCAAATAATGCTTGCAATGTTTCATAAACACTATATTTGTATTTGGCTTTATTTATTTATTTTGAAGAGAATGTATTGAGCTTATTTTCTTGAGAAAGTGCCTATGTAATTACAAGTTCACTGTATCCACTTCTACTTTAATAAATCTAAGAAACCAAAAATAGTTAAAGTTGCAGCTTCAACATTAGAAATTTTATCTTTTAGGGCTTGGAAACTAGCCTTTTGTCAATGTCCATATAGAAAGTTTCATTGTTTTCAATTAATGAAAGTGTGAACCATGAAATGCAAATAAAATTTTTTACAAACATTTTATAAAATCCAACTAAAACAACAAATGATCTCACCTCATTTATGTCCCACTTCAAAATTAACCATAGATAAATTTAAGAAATCACTTAAGGGGCATGAATTAATTACTTAGAAATCTATATATTCCATATGCAAGACTTAGCATACAAAATTAATCATCTAAAAAAATTAATATACCAACCATGAAATCTTATAATCCAATAAGAATACTTGTATAAATCATAATGCTAACAATTTATAATATCTATGTAATGTTAAACCCTCAACTCAAGTCCAAATCCTTTAGGCACAAAGTTATAAGAGATATAACAGATAACCATATGAGCTACATTATAAACCTATAAAATGGCTTCAAAAATTCAACAATGCTTGAATCCTTCATATGCAGTGCATTACTTATTCACCAACGCTTTTGCTTCCACTTCAATCTAGTATTTGCACAATCACTTGGAACTCCATCCTAGCATCATAGTTGTAATTTGCATGAAATATATGTAGGAAGGGTTGGAATACCTTCATAGTAGAGGAAACCATCTTTGTACCACTCAAAACAAGGATAAAAGATGGTGCCTACATTCCAAAGCACACTACTATAACTGAAAGCAAAACCAATTAATCACATTGTTATTCAAAATTATAAACCATTCACTTAACTATTAACTAAAATCATTAACAAAATCGTTAATGCATTAATCTACCATAAACCTATGATTTGTTGTACCCATGGATTTTCCATGAGGTATCTAGCATTAGACATTAGACTACATACAAGGCTAATACCAACTTAAACTAGTTAACAAGGCTTCTTAGTTAAGAACCTTCAATCTCTAGACCAACCCTCATGAATGTTCAACTATTGAATTACATTTATAACTAGTATCAACCCTATAGTTATTCTAAGTCCTAGCATCCCACAGCCATCCTAAAATCAAGTATAATACTAACTATATGCTATAAGTTGACTATCCAACACCAAAGTCAACTTAAATAACCAACTATCCATTCCTATATTAGTTGCCTTAATGCAAATTATGAGTTAATGAAACTTTACTAATATTTAATACATCATACTAGGTTGAGGGACCAAATTCAAGGTTAGTAAAATTGATCAACTAGTCAATATTAATAGTCTAAATCGTTGATTCCTAGCTTTATGACACCTTGAATACATCCATACATGCTCAAAATGTCCACTAGTTATCATTGTTTGAAGCTATCATTCCTATTAAATGTCATCTTTACTAAGCCACCCTGGAAAATGTGTGAGAATTTCATTATGACTCCTAGATTTGTCATAACTCAAGTTAGAATGCTTGGAGATGCCATCATTGTTAAAAGATGATAACACAAGATGTTTAAAAAGTAGAAAGTCAAAATCAAAAATTATGAAAATGGTAAATTACAATGATTAGAATAACAATCAAAGGTTAGATTAACAATAAAGAAGAGTTAGAATGACATAAAAAGAATAATAGAAAGGTAGTTTCAAATAGGGTTAATCTTTAGGAAAATATTAATGAAAGAAAGAACATTTCCTCTACCTTGGAAGATTAGCAAAGAGTAAACTTTTGCTAAGCAAAAACAAATTTAGATCTATAAATCACCTAGAGATCCAATACGCACATCCATGAGTAAGAGAATGAGAGAGAGAGAGAGAGAGCAATGCACAATTGATGCCAAGAGAGCCATTGTTGCCAAGTATCTATAAGTACAAAATAGAGTTTGGACAATGTCAAGAATAACAAATTAATTTTTATGATTAAGAACATATATTACCAAAAGGGTTTAAGTGGTTCACAAGTAGATATGTTCAAGGGTTCAAGTCACCAAGAAATACTAGATATACCTTACATTATCCAAGAATGGGTTCTGAATGCCCAAAGATATAATTAGAGAATAATTGAAATAAATCTTAAATAAATATTTAAAATGTGTTTTATCATATTCTTAAATTATTTCAAAAACCTTAGAATAATATTTAAAATGAAAGAAGCTTCGTGTTAGGCCCATGTTAAAAAGGGCCAAATCCTTCCATCAAAAAGTATAAATAGTGGTGAACCCCACTTCTTACTTGCTAAAAGTATTTGTAATAAATAAAAAGGACTTCTCTCCTTCATTTGAAAGTGTGTGTGGAAGCTTTTCTAGTTTCATTTCTTTGTTCTCTTTCTTACATTCTTGCAAGCATAGTTCTACTAGTTGAGAAGTGAATTCCTTCATGATTCTTTCTCATAAATTCTCTTTTTCAAGTTCTCACATTTATTTACATCATCATTATCATCTTATCATTGTCCCAACAAAATGGGATTAGCTACATGTTTTCTTTTTTCTTCTTTTTTTTTTGTCATTTTCCACTATGAAGAGCTAGATCCTTATTTATTTGTAGCTTTTTCAAATAATCTTTAATTAGTTTCTCCCATGTCTTCTTTGATCTTCCTTTCGATGGTTTTCATGGAACAATGATGTAGCAACCTTTATTTATAGGCTCATTCATTCTCATGTTTTTCTTGATTCTCGCATAATTATTCTCTCAATCAAATTTCTTGCATGTTTACTACATGAATTAGATGCTTTTGCATGTTTAGTTTGAAGTTCAAAGTAAAAATTGATGCTTATGTTAAGGTTTTAACACCCTTTAAGAGTTTTGTGAGAAATTGACTTGGATTTTTCAATTTCATGTTTAATGTTCTCTATTATTGAAGGGATTCACTCTTAAAATCATTAAAATCATGTTTTCCATACTCTTTTTTATTTTAGATTTCATGTTTTATCATATTTTCAAGTTAGGATTTCATACTAACTTTGTTAATTTAAAATCTAAAACTCCACAACTTTGTGTTAAGCATAAGCTAATCCATGAATGCTTGATTTTCAAGAAATCATGAAGAATTCCATGTTATTTTTATGCTTAGCATCACATTCCCACCAATTTTGAAGAATTTTTTTATGGTATTTATTATTTCATGTTCTTTCATGTTTCAAGGGCTCCAAATTCATGTTGATGAACATTTTTCTTCAAAATTAATGTACTAGAACATAGATCTAGAGTCTAGTTTATGTTTTAGAGAACTTCCAATCATTAATTCGGCTTTATTCTATTAAATATAAGCATTCATGTTTATTTAGTGTGTGTGTGTATGTGTTCTTTTTTTTCTTTTTTTCTCACTTTGTTACTATTAGGTCATGACTCCATTGTGATTGAGCATTAATCATACTTAAGAAGTGATGAGTGGCGAGGTACCCCTACACTCATCCATACGAAACGAGCATAGCATGCGCGATCTGGTCGAACTCCGTAGACGGACTAGTTGTGGCACCTAGATAGTTATCCTTAGGTCGCAGTTCACTGTCTTACCACTTGGACTAGTATTATATTTGTCACATATGGTTTAGTCCAGATAAGGTGTATGATGTGTTTCCTAATTCTAATGCTACTCCTAAAGGCAGTGCAAAATAGTATTAACTAAGCTAAGCTAGGAGGAAAAGGGTAAGAGAATCTAATCTAGCCTAAGTGCGACGAGCAACCGATTCCTTGATCAACTGTACACATCTTGGACCTTGTGCATAACTACCACTGGGATTACCAAGCACAGATCCTAGGTACGCCACTGGGCTACCAAGTAGTCACACTTAAATGCTTGAAATCAAGTTGTACTCGTTCCGTGTTGCGATGAGTAGTCGATTCCTTAACTAACCATACACATCCTTAGATGCTCATAATCAAGTCGTACTCATACCGCATTCTAGGAGTTTAAGGGTGAGAGAGAAAGCAATAAATAACAATTAATTAATTAAATAAATAAATAACAAAGTGACTGCTGCAATGATGAAGTAATCTCAATCTTTATTGTCGGTCATGTGCATGTCCAAGTATGTCACACTCGAATAAGACACTGTACAATTACATTCACCACACTGTGGGCAAACATGGGAAAAATAATCTATCTCTGGAGTGGTCAAACTACTAAAGCTTCGCTACTTCTATTCTATCTCTGCTAAACAAGGGAGAGTCGCATCTTATTTATAGATATGGCGACGGACTACGATATCGCATATGCAATATCGTAGGGAAGACGTAATATCGTGTACATGATATCATAGGGGATGTGATATCACAGCCTATGCGAATCGCGTCTCATCGTACCCCTACGACTAAATAAAAACTCATCCTCGAGTTACAAGGAGAACAAGCTTCATTGATTACACAGTGGATAGGTATGGGATTATTAACTGGAAAAATAAAAAATGAAATGATCCCGTAGTGTGGGAAGACACAACACAGAAAAAATGCTGCACTACAAAAAATGGAACTCATGTAGTTCCTGGTGGTGGTGGCTCCTCCATGGGTGCTTTTCCTTTGTCACGTGCTCCAGGCTTTGAAGGTTGACGACGCTGAAGAATGGCCTAGAGCTTCTCCTCTTCGGTCTGAGGATCTTGTGCCATCCATGCTAATGTTCTGATGTTTGATGGAGTCGGCACCTCCCATAGACAGGGTAGTTGCGGGAACATCTAATTAGCTTTGACATACCATGCCGCAAACAACTGTCGTTCCTCTTCATAGGCTCTGGCTTTTTCTTTGTATTTGTAAAGCTCTGTTAGCCATCGAGCCAAGTCGGTTGCAACATCTTTCTATCCCTGGTAGCTTTCTTTTACCACCACAAGTTCAGAATTTGCGACATCTAGTTTCTCAGCTAGCTTCTTGCACTCTGCAAATTCTGCTTCATATTTGATATGGGTGGAAGCTACCTGCTGCTTGAGCTCTAACCTTGGGCATCCTGCTATTAAGATGGCCAGGTTGGCATATCTAAGGTTTTCCAACTCCATGTATTCGGTCAAGTCTTGGATCTACAGGTCCCGGTTCTTAACTTCCGCTTGGTGGGCGAAGGCGTAAGTGTCCAATATGGCCCTCTAATCAGTGTGCTGAGCATTGATGTTGTTGATTTAAGCCTTGGCCATATGGATCTCCTTCTCCAAGATTTTTTTGTACATCCCCACTTGATCACGGAAATGCTCCTTCAGCTTCTTGTGTCATTTAGCCTCATTCTGCCACACGCTTATCTCGATGGCTGATTTTTTGCGAATAGCACGTACCTCCTCCATTGAGAGGGTTCAATTTTCTCTGGCTAAACGGCTTACATCTCGGTTGACCCGAATGAACTGTTCTCGTAATTGATGAAAGTGTTCATCAAAAAAATTCTTTTGTTTCTCCACATAAGTCAATCGAAGGTTATCTGCAACCAACTGCTTATTCTCTTCTTCTAAGGCCTTGAGTGCCTTAAGATGCACATGAGTTTGCGGTTGTGCTGCGGAGGCATCCCAAGTGGCTATCTCCTTTTCTTCTACAACCTTCTTATTTTATACGATTAGCTTTGTTAATTACTCTATTCTGAAATTTTCCAGCTGGTCTACGGGAACAAATTGTAGAGGATCCTGCTGTGCTGCTTATAAGGCTACGAGCTACTCTTGTAGTTTCTGCACTTCAGCTTCAGCATGCTCGGCCCTTACTTAAGATATGACCAGCTTCCGCTTGGTGGAAATGAGGTCTGATTGAATTGCTATGACATCTTGATGGATGTCAAACAGAGACGTCAAAACTTGCCCTATTTATAGCAATCGATCTAGCGCATCCTCATGTTCCGCAGGAGTCATTGAGGTTCCGGCAAGAGTTTGAGCATTTCCTGCTCCTAAAAGATATTTCGATGGCACAACAGGTATGTTAAAGGATTCTTTGATATGGTCAGCAATCACTTCAACAGCTCTCGTGGCATCCTGGTGTTGCATGACCACCATAGTGGCCCCTTCACCAATCTCTAACTACACTTGAAAAGATGTCACGTTTCCTGAGATCTGTTGTGACCATCTGCTTTTCCCTCCTCCTGTTTGAATTGATAATTCATCCCTTGTGTGATCTAATGAAATAGTAAGCTGGTCGGCATCATCGATGACATGGAAGAGGTTTACGTCATCATGGCTTCCCCAACTAACTATCTTGACGATGGCCCTAAGATGGCTCATCGATGGTTTGCAGTCTTGCGGTGGTGGCAGCTAATCCTGGCCTATGCTGGGTCCTGCTTCTTGTTGTTGGCTGGGACTTATGGCTAGAGGTTGATTGGGTCCTGCAAGTTGAGTTGCAGGTGATCCAATCATCTGTTCTTCTTCTTCATCTGGTCTCAGCTCTTCGCCAGTGCTCTTTCTTGGAGCTAGCGCCTTTAATAACTTAGCATAAGAAGCATTCTGGGCCTTTCGAAGAACGTCATTTGTGTATCCTCGAATACCAGCCCATCGGCATAGTTTTCTAATAAGGCGGGGAAAAGGCAGTGCCATCTTCCCTGACTTCTGTTCTTTAAATCACCTTAGGATCTCCGTCAAATATAGATGGGGAAGGTTAGCATTAACCTTTCCCATCAACACTGCACATCCCCTTGCCACATACATAGATATTCTTTTCAAACCTTTTGTGGGGAAGAGGTGATAGGTTTCAATTTTGAAATAAACTCGCTCCTCCGTCGTCAATTCTCCAAAAGTTTTATCTCTACCATAAGTCTTCTCTAACCAATCCTTTTACACATCAGGGTCCGATCGGGTAGATAACCGAGCAACATGGGGGCCTGAATTCAGAAGGTTTAACACTTCTGAAATTTCCTGCATAGAAAAGTCTACTGTCACACCACAAATGTTAACCATGGTGCCTTGCTCCTTATTGTGCCAGAACTAGTACGTTTCACCTAAGTACCAGGCACCGCATTCATAGAGAATAGGCCATAAGGGAGACCCTTTGAGGTGATCCCTAACAGCCTCAGGAGAAAACTCTACAAAATATTTGAAGTTTAACTCCACAATCATAGCAGCGAATGTGGACTTCTCATGGATAGCCTGAACACACTCCGGGGGCAACGTGAGTTGTTGTCCCGGTTCAAGCGCAGTAGCAACTCCTCTTTCTGCCTGCCCAGACCATCTCGTAGGAGGTTCTTCTTAATGGTTGCTAAATGATTGCACCTCCTATTCTGCATGTTTTCTAACAAGGACCTGTCTTCCACCTCTCCGAGGTTGTTTCGCTCCACCTTGAACAGGACCCCCTTATTGTGCACATTTCGGGGCCATCTGCAATCACACGGGCCATACGTTAGTAAGGTTGTTTTCAAAGTCAAGTTATACCTTAATACATGCCTTTAATTAAAGATCTTATGTTATCATGTAATCGTGCCCGAAAATTATAATAATGGATCCTATGACTTAGGTGGATTTCATTTTAATCTCCCAGTGTACCTAAGGTCATATGATTTATGGCACAATTTTTCTAAGTGTTAGTGTTAATTACCCTAATTGATGTCCTTTGGACGATGATAGATTTCAAAATAGTTGGGCACTTTTTAGCAAGTGTCACTCCCCCACGACTAAATTGAACACTCCGGGTTCAAGCAGGTTCAAACGGAATTAAAATTGGAGCACCAGTGAGCGAGATATGAGTGAAAAAACGAGGGTCACGTAATCACAAGTCATAGA
>MNCI01024443.1:21745-60276 GCA_015680685.1 Gnetum montanum | reverse complement strand
TTATGTCCAACATACTTCAAGTAGTGAGTAGGGGTTTATCATGATCGTCTCGTCCATGGCATCTATGATGCCTACGTTGTTCCCTACTCTCCCTTCTTCTATGTCGTGACTCTCTAGAGTGCCCTCATTTCCTTTCTTGGCTGTTTCGTCTATGACTTCCACTTTGCCTACCTTTATTCCCATGGTCTTTTTCTTTATGACCATGTCTAGATATTGAAGGAGAGGTTGAAGGAGATGATGAAGGTGAAGAAGAAGGAGAACTGTCACCATGATGGTGCCTGCTACCTTCTCTTCTGCAGTCTTGGCCCTGATCGTGATTGTAATCAGAATGTCCACCCTTATCATGAGTTCGTGTTCCTTTTTTAGACCCTTTGTGCCTATGGGTATCAGAACCTAGGTAATGAATAGTGGAATGAAGGTTCTAATACACAACCCTTTGGCCAAAGTCAAGGGGAGGAACATTGTTATGTGGGCGACTGCTTGAGGTAGGTTCACCACCCTCATTTTTGCTTAAGACATGTGGGACATCCTGGGACCACTTACCCTTCAAAGACTTATGATGTCTCTTTTGTTACAAGTCCCTTTGATGTTGTCCCTCCATGGGATGGTATTCTCTCGAGTCATGGTCTTGCACAATGTATTCTTCATGTAAGTGCAGCACGCCAATTCGTGTGAGAGCACAAAAAATCATGCTTGGGACTGAACGATCAGGAGATAACACTATGTTACCCTCTAAGTCTCACTAATTCAGTTGTTCATCTTGATGGAGGATAAAGGTAAAGTCTAGTATATACTCATCTAGATGAATATATATCACTAGAACTTGTTGAGGGATTGGCAAATCAATGTCATGTGTATTACGCCGCCAACTATTTCCTATTTCAGACCTAGGCGATGAGGCACTTTCGTACAAAGAAGAAGACATACTTGTCTATTTAGTATACAATGTATTCTTGTTTACTATTTTCTCAACCAACCCTAAGGGTTTGTTCCAATGATGTGAATGATTTCCTATGTTCTAGTTAGTACACAAACAACTAAGTCTNTGAATGATTTCCTATGTTCTAGTTAGTACACAAACAACTAAGTCTCTGGCAACAGTGCCAATGATGAGCGGTGAGGTACCCCTACGCTCAACTATATGAATACAAGCATTTCAAGCATGATCCAGTTGAATTCCAAGGACTAAGTTCTTATGCACCCTTGTGGAACAAGGATAGGTTGGTTGATCGTTTTCTTCCCAAACTTACTTGTATGTCATGATTGTATAGTTAAGTAAGCTTGAGGCATATGATTTTTATAGCTTTTATATTTTTATGTTCTGCTACTAATAAGGGAGGAGAGAGAGAGATAATTAAGCGACTAATTTAACTTAACTACTGATTAACTAGGCTTTAAACTAGTCCTAACACCAGTATCCATTCTCACTTTCCATACACATCCTGAACCAGCGCAACACTACTGGGATTACCAAACGTTAACCATTACTAGGTTACCAAGTGTTACACACATGCTCGAAGTGATCATACTGTATGTGCTAATAACATAAATGTAAAGTGCATAAAATAAAATAAAATAAATGTAGAAGAAAATAAAATAAAGGAAATGAGTAAGAAAAAAAATCTCGAGTGCTGCAAGGATGAATCCAAGAGCTCGTCTTTATTGTTGTACACAAGCTGTGCTCAGGTACACAATGCTCGAATAAAGATCTGTCCACACTTAGACCTCCTACTGTGGGCACTTGAAAAATACTCTAACTACAAAAGTTTCGCTACTTGACTCCTAAAAGACTTCTAAAATACTTCCCTTGAAAGACTTCCTCCCTAAATTGTGCGCTTGGGCACTATATTTATAAGCTTGGGAATAACTACTCTAATAATTAGAAAATCTGTCACTCTAATTTTAGAGAAATTGCCATTCTAATTTTAGAGAAACTGCCACTCTAATAATTAGAATAAACCTCTAGAGTAACCGCTCTCATTAATAGTACCTCAAAAGGTTAGGAGTTTAGAACATTGCTAAAAATAGCAAGAAGGGGTTAAGAGTTTTCATGTATAGTCCATGCTCTAAGAGACAAAATCATCCACAAAAAAGTATAAATTGGGGTGAACCCCTCACATTGTAACTAACCTTGCATTTTAAGTTGAAGTAAGTAAAACTCTCGTTTCCTTCAATTCTTGAGTATTCTTTCTATTCATACAATTTATGTTCATGCATCTAATTAATTAATTAATATAAATTAATTAATGGGCATAAGTACGACCATCTTGAGCATATGTTAACACTTGGTAATCCTAATAGCACTTACACTTGGTAACCCAGTAGTGTTACAACGTGTTTAGGATGTGTATGGTGGATGGGAACGGATACTTATGTTAGGATTAGTTAAGGAATTAATTAGTTACTAGATTAATTAAACATTCAATTACCTTATTTTCTATACTTAGGCAAATTTAATGAAAAACATAAAAGTTATACAAATCATATGCCTCAGTTACACTTAACCATACCATTATATATCACAAGTGGAACTAGGAATACAATGATCACATCCTTGATGTTCACTACCTAGTTAATGTGTACTTAGAGGGCTAAAGTCTACGAAATTTGACTAGATTTCTTAGTGAATGCAAGTGATTCATATGGTTGGGTGTAGGAACTACTCATTGCTCATCATTGGCATCATTGTCAAAGACTTTAGTTAGCTACGTGCACTATCTAGGAGTTAGTGAAATTATTCAATGATGTTGTAATGAACCTTAAAGTAAACATCATTAAGAAAAATAATAATAACAAGAGCATACTATTTTTCTTTAGAACTAATATGGCTTCTTCTTGCAAGGAAGAATCTCTATCGCTGTTCAAGCACACTTCCAATTAAAAACAAGAAGGCCCGAAATCACCCATGCCCCAGCAATGCAAGGTGGTCTAGACTCATCCAGATGAATATATTTCAAATTTCACCTTCATCCTGCACTATGATGAACAACTACGATGGAGGGACATGGAAGACAACATTGTGTTATTGCCTGATTGATCCATTCCTACAATGCTACTCCACAATCTTATAAGACTGGGCATCGTAGGGCTCAATGTTGAGTGCATTGTGTAAGATCATGACTATTGTGATTATCATTCCACAAAGGCTCGATGAAATAAATATTAGCACATGAAGGCATGCTATGAGACGTCGAAGGATAAATAGTTCACAAACCCCTTATTCTTGCTAGGCCAAAAGGAAGGGGAGGATCCCTTCTTTGAGAGTTCTCAAAACACTGATTCTCCTTCCCTTTTCTTTGATGAAGGGGCCTTTAACCAAAATTTATAGTCAACTATAAATAATCCTAATTTATGAAAGATTAGGCCCCATGACCATGGGGGCTCCAAAGGAGGGATTCAAGGTAGGAACAATGATAAGCATCCAAGAAAGATAAACATGATGATCATGGTTGGGACCAAAGAAGAGGAAGTAGCCGACACCATTCTAGTGCTAGTCCTCCATCCTCTTCACCTTCTTCATCCTCATCTTCTTCCTCCTCTAGCTTGAATTGAATTCATAGAGGATGAGATCATGATGGAGGTGACCAATGGAACAAAGATGATTACAAACCCTATCAAAATAACAGAGACTAGGGGCGTGGGCATACAAGGGAGGCCCATCACAAAGAATGAAGGGACAACAAAAGGCATCATAGAAATCATGGCCATCACAAGGGTCATGACTATGATGAGCCATTTCTTACAACTAGAAAAATGTTAAACATTGCAGAGGCCATAAGGATTCCAACAAGACACATGAAAGATAACCAAATCAAATGGTTGGGCATGAATAATATCGCTAAGTTTGAAGGGGGATATAATTTTGATCCAAAAAATCATCTCTAAACCTTTCATAATGCATGTGCCTTATAGAATGTTGAGAATGAATAGAAAAAATTAAAGTTGTTCCCTATGATACTCATTAGGGAGGATGAAAGCTAGTACTAGTCCTTAAAACCAGAATCAATCAAACAATGGAGTACGATGCTTGAACTCTTCAATGACAAGTATCAAACATACTTTTGAGTGTCTTATCTAAGGAAGAAAATCTAAGGGTGGAAGTAAGAAACACATGAACCCTTAGATTCATCCATGGATAGATATTACTCTCTATTACACATATGCCCAGGTCATGACTTTTCTCAAAGGGAGAAACTATACCATATCATAGATGAGCTGAAAATGGAAATGAGGAGAACTCTTGGGGTCTACACCCAAGAAAGGCTTTCAAAGCTAAGAGTCCATTAAATCCAAAGGTTGATTGAGCAAGTGGCCAAAGAAGAAGGTGAGTTGAGAAAAAAGCAAAGTACAAAGGAATAGAACCAAGACCCTTCTATCCACAAAAGGGAGCTTTGATATTGTGACAACGAGGAGGAGACACCACTTGATGAGCTAGTGCAATGCAAGACCTTGCAGATACAGAAATATATTTTTTAAATATCAAGTTTGGTAGAAAAAATATGGGACTCTTCTAATGAAAAGTTCAAAACTACATTCAAAATTATAGAAGATTCCAAAGAGCAAGGTAGCGATAGTGACTGAAGGAGAATGAAGAAAGTCGAATGTGTCCATTAGAGGAGTAAGGGCAAAGTTGTTGTCATTGAAGAGGTTGTGGATTTTGAGATAGATGGTGGTGGTGGATGTGACATCTCCCACTACAAGCATCCTAAAGGATGTTGTCAATTTGTGTCACACTTGCAAGAATCTAGAATTAACGGTTTGAATCTTAGATTGGCAAAAAGGTAAGCACCGAGTAGGTTGTCTTATCCTCAAGGTAACTATAGGTAGTTCCACCAAAAAGCCTATTATTTGAGTGGAGCTCCACCTCAACATCATGATCATTACTATTAGTAACAACATCCATAGTCATGAGAGATGCCACCACTAATATGGCAATACCCTTACCAACAACCTGATCCATACAAGTACTATGTTCAATAGTCCATTTCTCCACATGATTCTTATAATCATGCCTCTTTCCAACACCACTATTATCCTCTTTAGTATTATAGAGCACAATCTCCAAGAAGAGAATCCCCATTTCCTTATTAACCTCATCCTTTTTGACCTATACCTCCACCCTCAACTCATTTGCCACTTACTCCATCCATGTAGGTCAAAATTCTAGCTTAGCCATAGCAAAAAAAAAATTCTATAAGGGCTATTAACTTACAATCAGTTCTCCAACCAAGTGGTTTAAATAATAAACCTCAAAAAATACCCTTTTTCCAAACCATCAGTCCTATTAAGCCCTCATAGACACCTACAGTTATTGACCCTACTTCTCCTTCCTCCTCTACAACATCCTTCAAGATCCCTTTAAATCAAACACCTCCCATAGTGCACACTGTAATATTAATCCACATGGTCATAGATTAAATAAAGGTTATCCACCTTCCCAGGAAGAGATCTAATCCTAGGAGTCCCTTCATTTACTTACATATCATTGAGAATAAGCCTTACAAGGCTCTACTAGACCAAGGTTCTAGTGTCAACTTGATCTCTCATGAAATGTACAAAGCATAGAACCTATCTCCTCTCAAGAAAAGCAAAATTTATCTTGAGTTAGCAGATTAATCCATCACTATTCCCTTGGGATTAGTGAATGACATTGTCACCATTGTTTGTAGGTGGTCTTATCCTATTGACTTCCTAGTAATCCAAGTAGGCAACTGTAAGCGAGACTTTCCAATCATAATGGGAAGGGCTTGGCTAAGTACAATAGATGCATGGCTAGGAATTAGAGACCTCTCCTTGAAGATTTCAAATGAAAATCACTTTGGAAAAATAGAGAGGAAGTGCATTCCATGCATCGAGTAGAGTGATACAAGGTTCCACTACGTGCAAAAGTTATGGACAGTCAAAAGTACAATAATCATAGTGTGCATGTAGTGTGCAGATGTCATAGAAATTCAAAGGTGCCTGTATGCAATAACCACAAAACAAAAGGGCACCCAATGGCTGATAGCTAAATTTGAAAGTAGTTTAACATTATGCATGAAATAAACTAAGAGCCTGATAAGTGCCTACATTGAAGACATGGATGAATTAGATCAAGTTCATCACTAACTCTCTGATAAACCTAATGACACCAATTGGGAAGAGTTGGAAATCCCTGGGAGTTTTAAATAGTAGCCCCTTGAGTTGAAAACTCTATGAGCTATAATGCAATATGCTTTTCTAAAAAATGGTAAGCCAGTCATTATCAATGTCAACCTTGCTCTTGTGTAGAAAAAGAAGCTATTGGAGGTGATCAAAAAATGGTCAATAGCCTTTGCTTGGTCATATCATGAGCTAACTAAAATTGATCCAATGATATGTCAACACTGCATCTATACAAATTCCTCCATTAAACAAAAGAGGCATCCGTAATGGCGATTGAATCCCAAATTGAAGCAAATTGTCAAAGAGAAGATCAAACAACTCCTCAAGGTGGGGTTCATCTACCCCATTGCGAATAGTGAGTGGGTTAGCACACTCATCATAGTGCTAAATAAAGATGGGAAATGGTGGGTCTATATCAATTTTAGGCTATTGAACATGGCAACATTCAAGGATCACTTTACATTGCCATTTGTGAACTAAGTGTTGAACACAATTTCTGGCCATTACTATTATAGCTTTTGGGATGGTTATAGTGGCTATAACCAAATCTATATAGCACTAGAGGATCAGGACAAAACCATATTCATGCGTTATTAGGGGACTTTTGCATATAGAAAGATGTTGTTCAAGCTGTGCAATGCCCCTGTAACATTCCAATGCATTGTCCTCACTATTTTCCAATAGCAAATTAGTAGCAAGATGCAAGTCTTCATGGATGACTTCTCCACCTATGAGACTACATTTGAATAAGCCCTAGATCATCTTAAGAAAGTGCTAAAAAGGTGTAAGGATATGAACCTTAGGCTCAATTGGTAGAAAATCCACTTGATGATCTAGCATTATGTTAAGGCACAGAATTTCTCAGTACGGTATTAATGTAGATCCTAACAAAATAAAGATCATCCAAGGAATTACCCAACGACAAGAAACAATTAAAGATGTGAGGTCATTCTTTGGCCACACTACTACTATTGACACTTCATTGAGAATTTCTCTAAGATTTTCAAACCATTAATAGAGCTAACAAAGAAGAATGCTCCATTTGTCTAGACTGAGGATTGCAAGCATGCATTCTAGAAACTCAAGTAAAAGCTCATGGAAACTCCAATTCTATAAGCACCTAGCTAGTTTAGGCCCTTCCACATCATGACAAGCACATCTAATTATTTCTTGGGAGCCATGCTTACATATTAAATGATCAGAAATGTCCTTACTACATTCACTATGTGAGAAGAAGCATTGTGGATGCATAATTAAACTACACCACTATGAAGAAAGAATTGATGGCAATGTTGTTTGCCTTAGAGAATTCAAGCACTGTGTGTTTAGGTACAAGGTGTTTTTTCACATGCATCATAATGCAATTCAGTTCCTGATGAATTAGCTGATAGTGAGCCGTCGTATCATATGGTGGCTAGTGATCTTGCAGGAATTTGATATGATAATGGTAGATCAAAAGGGAACCGAGAACGTGGTTGCTAATCACTTGTATTAGTTAAGATGGGATAATAAAGAGGAGAAGAGCCAACTTTCAAATTAGTTTCCTAATGAACTTCTCTTTACTGGGGCTATAACTAAACAAGTATCCACTAAAACCAACTGGTATAATGGCATTCTCACCTACCTTCTCAATCAAGAGATGCCACAGGATTGGGACAACAAGAAGAAATAACAATTTCTTCACTAGGAAAAATACTTCATGGAAATCAATGGACACCTTCACAAAGTGTTTATTGATGGCCTAGTTTGATGGTGCGTACCTGATGATGATCAACTACGTGTTCTTCAAGATGCTCATGAGGGCCCTTAGGGGGACCACTATTGATGAGTAGTGAGTATAACCTATGTCCAACCATATGAATCACTAGCGTTTACTCAGCATTCTAGTCAAATTTCATAGACTTTAACTCTCTAAGTACACTAGTTTCTAGGAGGTGAATCTAACCATTACCATCATTGTCTTCTTAATTCCTCTTGGGAATTACAAGTGTATGGTTAAGTGTAACTAAGACATCTAATTTTTACCATTTTTTCTTTTATGGTTTAATCACCTAAGTGTTGGGAACAAAGTAAATTTAATGTGTAATTAATCTAATTAATCTAGTAACTAATTAACACTTAACTAATCCTAACATAGCATTTGTTCCCAATTTCTGTACACATCCTAAACACATTATATCACCACTAGGTTTCCAAGTGTTAAGCACTACTAAGGTTACCAAGCATTAAACATATACTCGAAGTGGTTGTGCTTTTGTTTACTATTTAGTCGATATTAATTACTTAGTTAAAATTCATTAAGGTAGATCGCATGAATATTAAATGCATAAAGAAAGCATTAATCTATTCCAAGTGTTACAAGGTTTGATCAGAAAAGCTCATCTTTATTGTTATTCACACTATCATGCTCATTGAATAAAGATACATACACTTCTTTAACTCCTACTATAGGCACTTAAAAAATATTCTAACTCTAGAGAAAACAAACTGTAAGAGCTTGCTATGACTAGGGAATGAAATGAATTAATTGTGCATCTAAGTGTTGTATTTATAGGTCGGCATGCATCCTACAATATTGGATATCAGATAATGCATCATGAGATCTGATATTGCGGCTCTGATATCAAGGATCTGATATTAAGGCCTAACAAAATACAATTCATCATACCCCCACAACTGAATGAAAACTCATCCTCAAGTGAACAATAGGAGGAGTAAGTTCTTTACAAAATATTGGGAAGGTATGGGATTATTGACTAACTAATTGACAGACCAACTGACTTAGACCAAACAAATAGATGCTAAGTGCTCACGTGTACAGATTTACAATATTTTACAAAATTTGGTGTTCATGATAACAAAATTGAACACCCTAGTAAAAACTAACATCCAAACCCCCCTTTAATAGCTTGAAAATGAGGAAGAAGATTAAATGGTCATGAAGAGGTCTTATTGCATGGGCTTCTACTACCTGCTCCTAGGGTTGTTTAGGTTGTTAACTCCTTCCCACTCTAGGCTACTTGTCTCTTGGGTGGGATGATCTCGCTTCAAGTCCATGCTTTCCTTTTGGTGCCATATGTGATCACAACAGAATCAAGGATTTGTGTGTGATGTGTAACGAATAGCATATAGGTACCTTGTCTCTCTTGGGCAGTTACACTTGGCTAAATTGTGATTATAGTAGATTGATTATTTTAATATTATTTGATTTCTAATGCTACCAGAGTTCGTTGGAATGGTTTAACCTCATAAATTGATGATTTAAATGTTATTTCATTAGTTAAACTTTTGTGGGAGTTAGAAAATTTTTTTAAAAATTTCATCAAAAACTAGTGTGGCCACCACGATGTAGAGCTTACCTCTAGTAGAGGTAGGACTGAAAAATGAGGTAAATCAAACAACCGGTTGGAAAGTTATGACTATGGAAGATTTTGGGCTTTGAAAATTTTCAATAGTAAAGATAAGGAAAATAAATAAATAGTTTTAACACAACTTGAAGTTCTTGGAAAGCTAGAAAAGCTGTGAACATGATGAAATACTTGAATAGGGTTAAATAATTCACAACAAAAAGAGATTTTTCTTGGAGAACATTGTGAAGGAATGCATAATTGGATGTCACTGATGGAACACACAAGGGATTTGATTGTGAAAATGCCTAAGTATAAAGAACTTAACTAGCCCAACCAAGAGGTATGCAAGTGGGTCCTCCCCAAAGCAAACTCATGTCCTTAATGCCCTTACATGCCTTTCAACCAAAGAGTCTATGGACCCCATGATTGATTAATGGTCATGAAAATTTAAGGACTAAATCTCGTAAGAACCTACTTAAGAATTTTGACACATCAAACTAAGACATTGAACAAAACCATGAAAAACTAACAGTGAGGTGAATTATGGGAAGTAGTAGTAGATGAAAGAGAAGGTGGAATGGAGCCCTAAATCATCATCACATGAAGTCCCTTATGAATCATATGGGTAAGATGACTTGATAAAGTCCATCCTTAGTCCAAATCAAAACCAACCACTTCTATTGACTTCACATCGATACTCTTAGACTAGTCCATCCTCTCAAGACACAAGAATGCTCCCACAAATCAATCATCATTCCTTAAAGAGAAGAAAAAAGAAATAGAAAGTTAGAAAGGCCCTTAGTTAGAGGGGACCTTCAAGCATGGGTAACATATCTTTTTAGTTCCATAACCAATGCTTGTAGCCCATTACTAAGTCTAAGGGATGTGCTTTGAATTTCAATCATTTCTTTTTGAGTTTTATGTTTTTATGAATTTTGCAATAGGAACCACACCATGCACTGAATTTTAACTTTCTATTATTGGTTGATAATGGAATGGTAAGAAATCCATAAAAACACCCAAGTACTTAAGAGGGTAGGCAAGTATAGAGAGTATCAAATCTCCTTAAAGTCACATCCTTATCAATCCATTTAATGTTTCCCAAGTGTGGAAACTACCAAGGTCACAAATTATTTAAAAGTTCTATTAAGGAAAGGATCTCATATTTCCAGAACAAGGAACACCATACAGTTTGTGGATGGGTGGATGACGTCTAATCATTGTCTCTTTCATGAAAAAGAAACCATGTCTTAGTTATAAATATCAAAATTCAAAAATAGAATCCAGACATTAGTAATCAAATAACATTATAGTACAAGCCATCATCATCAAGCAACTATAGTTGCACTATGTCTCGTTGACAAGAAAGGAAAAACAAGACAAAATAAGCACAAGAAAAACATAAGAGAAATTGAAACCAAATAAATTAAAATATAGAAGAAATTATAAATTATGTAAGAAAGAGAAAAATGTACTGGCAATGTTGTAAAAGAAAAAATGGTGTAAAACAAAAAAGTGTAAAAATTGAGAAGCCACTTTGTATGATCAGAATGGATGGCCATCTCCCCCACAACTGAGTTGAAAGGAGGAGATCTAAAATACTGAGCATGCTTGTATATCTAAGGAGGTATTGTGGTCACTAGCTTTCTTAGGCTCATGGAAAGGTTTGATTTGTTGTATGTTAACTAGCAATTTTTTATTTGGGCTTTTAGGTTTGTATATCAACATTGTCTGAGAAGGAAGGATTTCATAGATGATGTAAGGTAATTTCCACAATGTTTGAAACTTAGTTCTTTATGGCACATGTGTGGGGTTCTAGTAAAGGACCTTGTCTCCCCATTGAAATTTTGCTTTCCTTATTTTGGGATCATGGCATTGCTTGTTGAATGCCTTGTGCAACTCATTAGATGACAAGGCTACTAATTGGTTCTCGTCTAGTAAGTTAAGATTCATTAGTCTTTCTTTTTGTGCTAGACTTAGATCAAGGTCAAGATTACAAGCTACTGAAAGTGTACAAAGCTTGGATTAAATAGGAAGATTTGGCAATTTTCCGTACACCAACTCATAGGGAAAATAGCCTATAGGGAGTTTCCAAGTGGAGTGATAGGCCCAAAGGGCATCATTGAGTTTTGTGCTCTAGTCTCTCCTATATTTGCTAACTATTCTTATTAAGATCTTAGTGATTTTCCTATATGTAACCTCAGCTTGACCATTAGCTTAGGGGTGATAGGGTGTTGTTAGTTTATGTTCTACCCCTAGACTTTGCATGAGTTTCCAAAAGGTAGTGCATGTAAAGTGAGTACCATTGTTAGAAATAAGTACACGTTGCACACCAAACCTATTGACAGCATTTTGTTGTACAAACTGAGCAGCTATAAAAGATGTATAGTTGGTGATAGCTACTGCTTCTGCCCATATTGTACAATAGTCAATAGTGAGTATGATGTATGCCTTTCCATTTGACATGGGTGTGATGGAACCCATGAAGTCAATGCCCTAGATGTTGAAGGGTTCTAATGGTTGGATCCACTACTGAGGTTTTTCCATATAAGCAGTCATCCCACAATCATGTTGGTAGCATTCACAAGAGTAGACAAATTGGTGATCATCTCTAAAGAGTATTGGCCAATAATACCTTGCCATCATGATCTTAATGGCCATGCATCTCCCAGCATAGTGGCCCCCACAAAGACCCTCGTGAGCATCTTGTAAAATATGCACTTATCAGCATCAAGAACATACCAATGAACTAAGCCATTAATACACACCTTGTAAAGGTGTCCATTAATCTCCATGAAGTGTTTGGTCTAATGAAGAAATTATTGTTTCTTCCTACTATCCAACTCTTGTGGCATTTCCTAAGTAAGAAGGTAGGTAAGGATGCCATCGTACTAGTTAGGTTCATTAGGAACTCATTCATTTATAGCACCAATAAAGAGGAGTTCATCAAGAAATTGATCAAAAAGTGAATGCTCCTCCTCTTTGTTGTCCCATCTTAATTGAGACAAGTGGTTAAAAATCACATTCTTGGTTCCCTTTCAATCTACCATCGTAAGATAAAATCCTACAAGATCATAAGACACCATATGATATGAGAGCTTTTCATTGGTTTGTTCATGAAGAAGCAAATTGTACTATGGTCTATGTGCATGAATGCCTTATACCCAAGCACATAGTACCTAGATTTCTCTAAGGTGAACACCACTACCATCAATTCTTTCTCTGTTGTAGCGTAATTTAGCTATGGACCCACAACGCTTTGACTCATGTAGTAGATGTAGTAAGGATGTTTCTGATCATCCAACTACATCAACATAGCTCCCAAGGCATAATTTGATGCATCTGTCATGATGTGAAATGGTCTATGTACTGACCTAAATTGTTGGTGTAAGGCTGGAAGAGAAATAGACACCGAGAGATCGTGAGGCATGCAGAGCTGACCCTGCCTTCACTTGAGGGTAAGCTAGAAAAGGGAACGAAGGTAGAGTTCCTTGGATGGTTTACACACAAATCAACCAAGGACTTCCCCTAGCGTAAGCTACGACTAGTGTTGGGGTTATCATAAATGGTGTAAACGGGATGTAAACAAAATGCAAATAGTGACATGAAATGTAAACAGAGCATACTAAATTATAAATAAAGCATAAATAGGGCTATATTTATAAACAAATCATAAACAGAACTAAACAATGTAAATGGAAGGAAATAATGAAACTATATTATATTGTTTAAATAAGAATGTGCACCGGTCAAAGTGTAGCTGCACGTATGGATGGCAGGTCAAGCACTAAGCCCCAAGATGATGTCTAAAATGTTTGGATGTTAGGAGTCAAGTGTGTCTAAGTGTCCTAGGCTACTGATCGATACTTCCCAAGTCACCAACCTTCCTAAATTGCCAACCTGGTTTATGTGAATTGACATGGTATTTATAGGGTTGGGCCAGACTCGAGCATGGAATCCGTGGATGGAATCAATGGTCAAGAGATGAGAGGAAACAGGATCGTGTGACATGTGTTCAATGGACAGTTGTACTCGGGTTGGATGCATGCTGGTGAGAGTTGGATGTGTGTCAGACAGTTGCGCACGAGTTGGATGTGTGTCGACAAGCTATGTTCTTGACTAAGTACATTGCATTTTACAATTTGTGGGTTATTCAAGCCCATGAGAGTACATTTACTATAGACCATGAGGGCCTGACTATCCCACAAATGAAGATTTACAATGAAATGTACAAGGGAAATTCGACCTGTCTTGTTTGAAACTTCTTTGTCCCTGAGTTTTCTGGAATTTTCTAGGAGTTGCTGATGCTAAGAATTTTCTGAAATTTTCTAGGAGTTGCTGATGCTGAGAATTTTCTGGAAGTTTATAGAATTTTCTAGAAGTTGGTCACGCTGGACTCATGCTACTAGCGTCACCTAGGCATCAGTGATAAAAATGAGCATTTTTGGAGCTGAAATCTGAAGTTTTGGGGGCTGAAACTTGNTAAAAATGAGCATTTTTGGAGCTGAAATCTGAAGTTTTGGGGGCTGAAACTTACAGAAATTATTAATGGACCTTGAGGGTGACTTGTTCCTTCAAAATCAGACCATTTTGATGCTGTTTTGAGGCTGTTAAAAGTTGGTCACACTATGGTCACGCCCAGCATGACTGCCCAGTGTGACCTGTAGTGTGACCTCAAAAACTTGCAATTTTGAGCTGAAATCTAGAATTTCGGAAGGTTGGGACCCATAGTTATCAATAGTGGACCCTGAGGATGACTTGCACCCTTGAAATCAAGTCATTTCAGCTCATTTTTAGGGCTCTAAAAGTTGGTCACGTTGTGGTCACGCCCAGCATGACCTGTAGTGTGACCTTAAAAACTTGCAATTTTGAGCTAAAATCTAGAATTTCGGAAGGTTGGGACCCATAGTTATCAATAGTGGACCCTGAGGATGACTTGAACCATTGAAATCAAGTCATTTTGGCTTAGTTTTAGGGCTCCCAGAGTTGGTCACGCTATGGTCACGCCCAGCATGATTGCCCAGTGTGACCTGCAAAAACTATGTAGTCTAGCTTGAAATTTGGACTCTTGAATGTTGAGACTTGGAATGGACATCAACAGCTCTTGAGGATTGCTTGCACCCTCAGATTTGGATCACTTTTTATTTGATTTTGAAACTGTTGGAGCTATTCATGCTGAGGGCAAGCTAGCTTAACAGTGTGATCAAGTTGGCTTGAGCAACCTGGATTTGAGTTTCATGCCTTAGTCAAATTTTGCCTCTCAAATGCTTGAAAGGGCTTGAGTTGTTCTTGTTTCAAAGTGTTAGGCCAAAATTAGTGGTGTTTCATTGGTCCCTCTTTGTTGAGGTCTGGAGGAATCCACCTGAGAGGCGTCGACAAAGAAGTGCAAAACACCATGAACAACAAAGCATCAAACATTAACCATCGGCCCTTAGCTGGATGTCATCGCACCATTTTCAGAAGTACTTGGGATTGAGGGAATATGGTTCAAGATGCAGGGGAATTGGTTGTAACCAGGGGAAGCCAAGAGTTGATGAAGGGTTATGATTGCTGTCGGGATTATGGGAGAGGAATGCTCTCACGTGAGTGAGCTATATCTTTGGTCCTTGTCCATAGCTAGTGTTCAACAGACTTGAAACTAAGACATGGGAAGTGCGTTCTTTGGAGAAATGGGACTCTTATAGACTGTTTACGGGGCCCGTTGTAAACAGCCAAAGCCATGCGATGGTGTACAACATGGTCTCTTTGAGACACAAGTGTAACTGTTTTTCAAGACAATTGTCTTCTCGCTTGGGGCTTGTATGAGAATAGCCAATAGTCTTTTGTTTATGATGTCAATGGGATCACGAAGACCTTTTTCGTGCATTTTTCTCTTTAACCTTTTTTTGTTCTTTTTCCTTTTTTTTTCTTGTTTGTTTCTTCTTTTCTTTTATTTTTGCTTCTTTTTTTGTCTTTTCCTTTTCTTTCATTTTTTTTCTTTTCTCGATATTTTTGAAAGAGCTTGCTTTTTGTGCCATGCTCATGTTTGAGCACTTGCATTTTGCATCATGTACTATGCATCATGTTTTGTGTCGCAACTACTTAGAGAGTTACAGTGTGCAACAATGTATCACGAGTTTTGAGGTGAGCAGAATGTATCAAGGGGTGTAATTGAATAGGCTAAGGGGAGAATGATGGGGAAATAGGGGATGTATCGGGAGTCGGGAATGTACTTATGAACAGATTGATTAACTTAATTACATGCATCAGGAAGAATGTGATACCTTGTTGTCACGATGAAGTGCATCTATGTACGAACACCTCAGGAGTGTCATCCTGCAAACACAACTCCAAGAAGACAAAAACAACCACAAATGAAATAGTTAGCTAAACACTTTAAATAAGGAGATGGAGTCACCACGTGCAATTTTCAAGACAGACAGAATCATGAACAGCATTAGCCTCATTAAGGCCCATGAGACAAATTGTGTAGCAAGTCTTTGTGAAACATGAACAGCTAATTGCAGTGACACATCTTTTCAAGTTTTACCTTGTCATTGATGATGTCACCAGTTATAGTCTTAGCAGACTGTTGCGAATTAGTTTTACATCATAACCCCTTGGACAGTGCTAGTTTTGCGTTGTAGTGGACGGTGCATTGCTAGTTTATAGTCATAGTAGACTATGAAGAGGCAAACTAGTTTATAGTCATAGTGGACTCTGGATGCTAGTTTCATGTCATGGCGGACGGATGTAGCAGTTTAGTGTTATACCGAACAAAGCTCTATGGTATCAGTTTTAAGTCATGATGCCAGGACTACTCTGTGGTATTAGTTTTAAGTCATGATGCCAGGACTACTCTGTGGTATCAATTTTAAGTCACGATGCCAGGACTACTCTATGGTATTAGATTTAAGTCATGATGCCAAGACTACTTTGTGGTATCAGTTTTAAGTCATGATGCCAGGACTACTCTGTGGTATCAGTTTTAAGTCATCATGCCAGGACTACTCTATGGTATTAGTTTTAAGTCATGATGCTAAGACTACTCTATGGTATCAGTTTTAAGTCATTGATTTTAGGACTACTCTGTGGTATCAGTTTTAAGTCATGATGCTAGGACTACTCTGTGGTATTAGTTTTAAGTCATGATGCTAAGACTACTCTATGGTATCAGTTTTAAGTCATTGATTTTAGGACTAATCTGTGGTATCAGTTTTAAGTCATGATGCCAAGACTGTTCTGTGCAAGTTTATAGTCATAGCGGACTGATGTTTACCTTGCTTGTATAAAGTGTGATGCTACATGCATGGTCATGCTGTGTATCTGCAAGATCCTATAAAAAATCAACTAGAAAGAAAACAACGTCAAGCGACACTTGTTGTACATAGATTTAGAATGTATGAATGAAAGAAAAGAAATGCAAAAAAGTGATAGTTTTATGTCATTCTAGGCCGTAAGCTAGTTTAAGGCCTTTTGGGCCGTGTGTTTTTGTAGTTTTATGTTTTTATTTTTGATGTTTTTTCAAATGCAATGTGTAAACTAAGTTGACAAATGTGTAAACAAAGAAAAATGCGTGATCTAAGTGAGCGGGAAAAATGTAAACGTAAAGGCTAGTGCAATGTAAACAAAAGTAAAAAACGCATATTAAAGGGGTGGGCAGAAGGTAGGCAAGCATCAAGCACATTTTCAGCCAAGGGAGAGTCTTGGTCATTTAGTTGCTTCCTAACTAGGCATGGATTAGGGAGCATGCAAGGTTTAGGGTCCTCTGGGGGGTTGTTGGCTTCAACCACTCGTTTGGGTGTGTTAGCCTTAAGCGTTGTGTTGGTTGTCGTAGGTGTACCATTAAGAAACTCTTCTTCCAAAATTTGCACCATGTCTATGTTATGGATAGTCGAAGAGGAAACGTTACCACCATGGATGATAACTTGACCACCTTTGTATGGAACGTGGATTTCTTGGTGGATGGGAGAGGAGATGGTCCTTAGTTGAGCTAGCCAAGGCCTGCCTAGAATCATGTTGAAACCTAGCATCTCCTCTATGATAGTGAAATATGTGCTAGTAGGGAATTTCTCTCCCACTACAAAGGCTAAGTTGATTTTACCCTTGACTATAACATGTGATCCATTGAAGGATTTTAGACATGTGGTTTTGGTTGGCCTGATTTCATCTACCAGGCCTAGCTTGCCGATGACAGAGAATAGGACTACATTCGTTGCTGCACCATCGTCAACATGCACTCTGCGGATGGTGCACTTCCCAACATGAATGCTAATGGATAGTGGAGCTATAGTGACTTCCCCTCATTTGGGGTTGACTTCNTAGTGGAGCTATAGTGACTTCCCCTCATTTGGGGTTGACTTCAACTGCATCATCACGAAAGGCTAAGGTTGTTGAACCCAATTCTTGTGGTGTGGGAGGTAACATTTTTGCATGGATGGATGCCTCATTTGCAGGGATGTCCTCCATAATAGGAATGGAGGCTAAGACCTAGGCCAATGCTTGGCAATGAGCAGGTGAGGTCCTGACTAGGTCGAATAAGCTCAATGTTGTGTTCTTTTGCTTGAGCGTTTGCTTTACCTGGGTTAGTGCAGCTACAAAGTCCTTGTCATTAGTCGTTGTTTTGGCTTTGACTTCCTCCATGAAGCTTGAAAGACAAACCTCTCGAGAGGGGGACTTAGGCTTGGTTTACTTGGGGGTAGGGGCCCCAATGTTCAGTTGTTGTTTGCTAGTTGTGGCCTTTGCTTCAACCATGGGAGTTGCGAGGTGCTCGTTTATCCTCTTGTGTTCCCATTTGGTGGTCCTACCCGGGTTGCTAGTGGGGTCAACCCTTGAAGGAGGAGGGATTGAGACGTTGCCCACTATTGAGCTTTAGGTAGGTGAGGGGCCATCTCATTGTGACACTCTTATGATGAAAAGTTACTTAGCAGTTTTTGTTTCTGCATCATGCCAGTTTAACGTCTTAGTGGATGAGTCGTGCCAGTTTGACATCTTAGCGAACAATGTCTATGGAGCCTTGACCACAAAGGATGTTGTGGATGCCTAGGGTGGCACCTTGATAATAAAGGGAGGCCTCTTGTTTTTGGGGGCTAGGGGAATCCTTGCCTTGCTAGGAGACACATCATAAAAGGTTTTTGCACAGGTTTGGGCTTGCCACCTATGCTAATTGAGTTTATGACATAGGATACATCATCTGTGTTGGATTGACTTGCTATGTTAATCACTAGTTGCCCTTGTTCTATCATTCCCTACAAGTCATCTTGCAAGGCATGATAGTTGTCTGTATTGTGACCAGCTATTTGATGGTAATGACAATATTGGTCCAATTTAAAATGTTGTGGGACCGGAGGCTCATTTGGTATTGTTAAGGTGGGGTTCCTTAGTAGCTCGCAGTACTTGTCATGTTTTTGGGGGGTAATCTCCGACACGTGTTTGTGTTGGATTTTCCTAGCTTTCAAGAGTTGCTCCAATAGTTGAGAGGGTTGCATCGGTAGTGGTGTATACTTTGAGTAGTGCTTGTGCTGAAAGTTGGGCCTTGGGGTGGCCCCTGCCAATGTAGGTGAGTTGGTGCCAAAGTTGGCAGCTTTGTTAGATGGGGCTTTAGGTTGCTTAACTTTTGGGCCCTAGTTGGTTGCTTTTTTGATTGCGGCTACTATTTCCTCGGTCCTATTTTTCTCGCGAGTATGTTGGTTTTTGTAGGCCATATAAGCTGGGTCATTGCTAGCTTACGCTACTTCCTCTATGTCCTTAATTTGTACGAATGCCTGACTCAAAGTACAGGGTTTTAGATAATAAAGCTTCGATTTAATGAAGTCATTTGCGGCTACCTTAATGATGGTAAGCAGATATGTTTCACGAATAGGTTCATGAAGTTCATTCAGGGCGGCACTCCATCTTTGGATAAATTTCTGTGCTGGCTCTAAAGGCGCTTGTTTAATTTGAATCAAGCTATCTAACATGGCTTTAGGTTTTAGATTGTATTTGAAACAAGTGACAAACTGGTACAACAAATCCTCCAAAGAAGATATAGAGCTGCGGGGTAAGGCTTGGTACTAGTCTAAGGCTTTTCCTGTTAAGGACATAGCAAACACACGCAGAATTACATGGGGCCATGCCTGAAGCAAAAGACTTTCAATTCGGAATGTCACTAGGTGGGCATTTGGGTCTCCCTCTCCATTGTACTTGGTCAACTGAGGTAACAAGAATCCCTTTGGCAAGGTTAAGGATGGAACTGAATGGTCAATTGGGTCATCTTGATAGAAACCTAGTACCTTGACTTCCTCATTGTTCAAAGTTTTAAGGCATTTTAATTCCTCTGCCAAGGAGTGCATCATTTTTTATGTGTCTACCCATTCTTAGGCAGTAGGTAAACTAGTGGATTGAGCATATTATGGATGATAATGATTTAATTGTTGCATTGTTTGTGGGAAGAGAGGTTGTTGGGCTAACGTTTGTTGTGGTGGGATGGTATTTAGAACAGATACTACCAGTGGAGCCCATTGCTTAGCCACAGGTTGTGAAGTAATACCCTGAACATGTTGGGTTGGAGTAATCAATGGTGCTCCATGAATTTGCACCTAAGGTATGTAATGGGTGGATGTGGAAGCTGGTATGATTGATGGCATTCCAATTACTTGAGGTTGAAAGATTGACCCTGCGTTGGTTTGGGGAGGGAGTTGTTGGTACTGTACTTGTGGAGGAATGATGGAAGTAGATGCATCAGAGTGAATATTATTGGGTACAGAGAAGATAGGAATGGAAGTAGGTACCTCTTGTTGGGAAACTGGTGCTCAGAGGAAGCACAGTTTCTTCCAGGAAAGGGTGGAACAATGAGTTTGTGTAGGCATGGGGACTAACGATATGGTAGGAATCTCCATGTTCAGATTGGGCTACAAAATCATCTTCCTCATCTTGAGGCTCTATTGGTGGTAGCTGTAAGGCTTGACTTCTAGCCATAAGAAGCTACGATATGAGTTTATGGTGGTTTTCAGATAGAAGGATTATGTCAAATGCTAAAAGGATGAACTCACGTCCTCCTTTGTGGATAAATTCATATTCTCGCTTTGCTTCCCTTTCTATACGTCGATAGGTAAGTTGGCTTGGATTTTGATGCAGATGAAGTTATACTATTCGGGTGTAAGAGTTGCATGAGTAGGGCCTTTGCCCTGTAGCCTAAGCGACTAGCATGTAGGGCCTTGAGGATTTATGTGTTCAATAACAATTATGGATTCCGTAGCAGTCATAGGGTTCAAAATTTCAGCCCCAAAGTTAGCGATTAGTAGTGTTACTAGGTTAATTTGGAAGGATTCCATGGCGAACGTGAGTAGACTAGGCTAGATGAATGGAGTTGGATTGCAAATAGTTGTAGCGTGACCATGACACAAATAAAATGTGACCAAACTAATCAAACCAAACCAACAAGATAAGCTTAGTGTGACCAACAGGGACAGGAGACTCACAAGGTAAGATGAAAAACTTTTGATAGGTAGCATGATCAACGTTTTAACAATGGCAAATTCTGGCCCTCCTTTTAGCGCCAAAAACTATACTGACCTAAATCATCGGTGTAAGGCTGGAAGAGAAATAGACACTGAGAGATCATTGGGCATGCACAGCTAACCCTGCCTTCGCTTGAGGGAAAGCTAGAAAAGGGAATGAAGGTAGAGTGCCTTGGATGGTTTGCACGCAAATCAACCGAGGACTTCCCCAAGCGTAAGCTACGACTAGCGTTGGGGTTATCGTAAATAGTGTAAACGGGATGTAAATGAAATGCAAAGAGTGACACGAAATGTAAATAGAGCCTACTAAATTATAAATAAAGCGTAAACAGAGCTATATTTATAAACAAAGCGTAAACAGAACTAAACAATGTAAATGGAAGGAAATAATGAAACTATATTGTATTGTTTAAACAAGAATGTGCACCGGTCAAAGCGTAGCTGCACGTATGGATGGCAGGTCAAGCACTAAGCCCCAGGATGATGTCTGAAATGTTCGGATGCTAGGAGTCAAGTGTGTTTAAACATCCTAGGCTACTGGTCAATACTTCCCAAGTTGCCAACCTTCCCAAATTACTGACCTGGTTTATGAGAATTGATAGGGTATTTATAGGGCTGGGCCAGACTCGAGCACAGAATCCATGGATGGAATCAATGGTCAAGAGATGAGAGGAAACAAGATCATGTGACATGTGTTCAATGGATAGTTGTGCTCGGGTTGGGTGCGTGCTGGCGAGAGTTGGATGTGTGTCGGACAGTTGTGCACAAGTTGGATGTCTGTCGACAAGCTATGTTCTTGACCAGGTACATTGCATTTTATAATTTGTGGGTTATTCAAGCCCATGAGAGTACATTTAATTTAGACCATGAGGGCTTGACTATCCCACAAATGAAGATTTACAATGAAATGTACAAGGGAAATTTGACCCATCTTTCTTGAAACTTCTTTGTCCCTGAGTTTTTTGGAATTTTCTAGGAGTTGCTGATGTTGAGAATTTTCTGGAATTTTCTGATGCTAAGAATTTTCTAGAATTTTTTGGAATTTTTTGATGCTGAGAATTTTTTGTAATTTTCTGGAATTTTCTGGGAGTTGCTGATGCTAAGAACTTTCTATAATTTTTTGAATTTTATAGAATTTTCTGGAAGTTGGTCACGCTGGACTCACGCTACGAGCGTGACCTAGGCGTCAATGACAAAAATAAGCATTTTTGGAGCTGAAATCTAAAGTTCTGGGAGCTGAAACTTGGAGAAATCATTAATGGACCTTGAGGGTGACTTGTCCCTTCAAAATCAGATTATTTTGATGCTGTTTTGAGGCTGTTACAATTTGGTTACGCTGTGGTCACGCCCAGCATGACTGCCCAGCGTGACCTACAATGTGACCTCAAAAACTTGCAATTTTGAGCTGAAATCTAGAATTTCTAAAGGCTGGGACCCATAGTTATCAATAGTGGACCCTAAGGATGACTTGCACCCTTGAAATCAAGTCATTTTGACTCATTTTTAGGGCTCTAAAAGTTGTTCACGCTATGGTCACGCCCAGCATGACTGCCCAGCGTGACCTGCAGTGTGACCTTAAAAACTTATAATTTTGAGCTGAAATTTGGAATTTCTAAAGGCTGGGACCCATAGTTATCAATAGTGGACCCTAAGGCCATCTTGCACCCTTGAAATCAAGTTATTTTGGCTCTGTTTTGGGGCTCCCAGAGTTGGTCATGCTGTGGTCACACCTAGCATGATTGCCCAGCATGACCTGCAAAAACTGTTAGTCTGGCTTGAAATTTGGACTCCTGAATGCTAAGACTTGGAGTGGACATCAATGACTCTTGAGGATGGCTTGCACCCTCAGATTTGGATCACTTTTTATTTGATTTTGAAACTGTTGGAGCTGCTCATGTTGAGGGCAAGCTAGCTTAACAGTGTAATCAAGCTGGCTTGAGCAACCTGGACTTAAGTTTCATGTCTTAGTCAAATTTTGCCTTCCGAATGCTTGAAAGGGCTTGAGTTGTTTTTTTTTTTTAAAAGTGTTAGGCCAAAATTAGTGGTGTTTCAGTCTAGACCAATCAAGTGCTTGTAGAATTGGAGTTTCTACAAACTTCTGCTTAAGTTGCTAAAATTTTGATGAATAGAACATCCTTCTTTATAAGCTCTACCAATGGTTTGGTAATCTAAGAGAAATTCTCTATGAAGCACTTGTAGTAGCCAATGTAATCAAGAAATGACCAAGCATCTTTGATAGTTTCTGGCTAATGAGTAATTCCTCCGATGACCTTTATTTACTTAGGGTCCACCTCAATCCCTTATTATCCTATTCTGTGCTACAAGACAATGTCCTCCTAGACCATCAAATGGCTCTTTTGCCAATTGAGTTGAAGGTTGGTCTCCACATACCTTTTCAATACTTGCTCAAGGCAGTCTAGGGCTTGCTCAAATATAGCACCATAGGTGAAGAAGTAATCCATGAAGACTTCCACCTTGCTACCAATCTATTATTGAAAGATGCTTAAGACAAGGTGTTGGAAGGTTGCAAGAGCATTGCACATGCCAAATGTCATCTTTCTATTTTCAAAATTTCCATAGTGACTTATGAACATGGTTTTGGCCTAACCCTTAGGTGTAATCTAAATTTGGTTATAGCCACTATAACCATCCAAAAAGCAACAAAAGAAATGACCAAAAATGGTGTCCAACACTTGGTCCACAAATAACAATGGGAAATGATCTTTGTAAATTTCCCTATTCATTAGTCTAAAGTCAATGTAAATCCTCCACATGTCACCTTTCTTTGGCACTATCACCAGTGGGCTAACCCACTCACTATCCATACTAGGATAGATGAACCCTACCTTTAGGAGTTTTTCAATCTCCTCCTTAATGATCTACTTGAGTTTGGGGCTCAATTGTCACTACGATTACCTCTTTGGCTTTATGGAAGGATTTGTATAGATGAAGTGTTGACATATCCTAGAACCAATCCCAGTGAATTCAAGATATGATAGAGCAAAGGTTGTCGGTCATTTATTGCCCACCTTTAATAACTTGTCTTTTTGTTTAAGAGTAAGGTTGGCATTGATTATAACTGGCTTTCCATTATTCAAAAAAGCATATTTTATGTCAATAGGTAAAATTTTCAACTCTAGGGCCTCCTGTTTAAAGTTCTCAGGGATTTCCAACTCTCCCCAATAAGTGTCATCAGGTTCATTAGAGAGTTAGTTATGGATCTGCTCCATCTCATCCATGACTTCAATGTAGACACTTGTTAGGCTATCAATTGGTTCCATAAAAATTGTTGAGTTACTATCAGGATTAGCTATTAACCATTAGATGCCTTCTTATTTTGTGCTTATTGCATATATGAACCTTTGAATTTCAGACACATTTGCACATTGTCTCCATGCTGTGATGGATGTACTTTTTACAAATCATAATTTTTGCACATAATTGCATGCTATGTCACTATATGCAATGCATGGAAGTCTCTTCTTTTTGCATTTTCCTTGGAAATCTCAAAGGAGAGGTCTCTGATTCCCAATTGTGCATCAACAATGCTCAACCAAGTCCTTTCCATGATGATTGGAAAGTACCCTTTGTACTTATCAACATGAATCACCAAGAAGTTAGCAAGATAGGACCACCCACAAACAATGATCACAATGTCCTCTACTAGCCCCAAAGGAACAATGATGGACTAATCTACCAACTCAAGATGAATGTTACTCTTCTTAAGTGGAGGCAAGTTCCAAGCTTTGTACATCTCATGAGAAATCAAATTTATCCCAGAACTTAAGTCTAGAAAATCCTTGCAAGGTTCTTTCTCAGTGATTTGTAGGCAAATAAGGGGACTCCTAAGATTATATTTTTTCCTAGGTAAGTGGCCAACCTTAATCTAATTAGTTACTGCATGGGTCAACATGACGGTGTGCACTTTGGGAGGTGCTTGGTTTGAAGGGGACTCAGTGAATGTAGATGCAAAGGATGACAAAGAAGTAAGGCTATTAGCTGCATATATCTATGAGAGCTTTGTAGGACCGTTGATTTGAAGTAATGATCTTTTTTGAGATTTTTTTCTTGAACCACTTGGCTGAGGAGATGGCTGTAAGTTAACAACCCTGGTGGTATTACGTTGCTAGGGTTGGGCTAGAATTTTACCCTGCATGGATGGAGAAAGTGGTAATTGAGTTAAGGGAGGAGGAACATGTGCAGAAGGATGAGAAGGGTAATGAGGAAATGGGTATTCCCCTCTTAGTGATTGGGATTTGTAGTATTCAAAAAGGAAGTAGTGATTCTAGAATGAAGTGTGACTGGAAAAGTCATGTGCAGAAATGGGTTTTTGAATATAGTACCCATATGGATCAGGCTATCAGTAAAGGTACTACTGCCTTAATGGTGGCATCCCCTACGTTTGTGGTTGTTGCCACTAATGGTACTGTTCATAAGGTTATGGTGAAGCTCCACTCAAATAGTAGGCTTTTTTTGGTGGAATTACCTAAGGTTGCCTTAAGAATAAGGTAACCTTTTGGGTGCTTATCTTCTAGCCAATCTAGGATTTAGAGCATACACCCTAGACTCCTACAAGTGTGACACGATGGGGTAACATCCCTTAGGATGTTCATAGTGGTATATGTTACATCCATCATCATCATCTATTTTAGACTCCACAACCTTCTCTACTACAGTAACCTTACCCTTACCCCTATGGTAGGCACATTTAGCTTCCTTCCTTCTCCTATGATAACGATCACCACTTTGCTCTTTGGATTTTTCTACTATTTTTAGAGTAGTTTGGAAATTTTCATCCAAAGAGTCCCACATTTTGTCTACCTTGGTCAAAATTTCAAAAATAGACTTCTAAATTAGCAAGGTCTTCATATGCATCACCTCATCAAGTGGTGCCTCCTCCTCATTGTCCCACATAAGCATGTATGCTAAGAGTGATCATGCTTATGTTTACTATTTAGTTGATATTAATTGCTTAGTTAAAAGTCATTAAGGTAGATTGCATGAATATTAAATGCATAAAGAAAGCATTAATCTATTCCAAGTGCTACAAGGTTTAATAAAAATAAGTCCATCTTTATTTCCATTCACACTGTCATGCTTAGGTACATCAATGCTCAAATAAAGATCCATACACTTCTTTAACTGCTACTACAAGCATTGAAAAAATATTCTAACTTTGGAGAAAACAAACTACTAGAGCTTCGCTATGACTAGGGAATGGAATGGATGAATTGTGCATCCAAGTGTTGTATTTATAGGTTGGCACACATCCCATGATATTGGATATCTAAGAATGCATCATGAGATCCAATATCGGGGCTCTAATATCAAGGATCTAATATTGAGGCATAACAAAATATGATTCATCAACTATGCTAGGAGATGCACTACCATTAATATCCTCATGGAAGGGTATTATTGGCCAACAGTTTTTAGGGATGCTCACCACTTTGTTCACTCTTGTGAATGATACCAACACGATGACGAAATGACTACTTGAATGGAGGCACCTCAGTAGTCGATCCAACCACTGGAGCCCTTCGATATTTGGAGCATCGATTTCATGGGTCCTATCACTCCCATGTTCAATGGAAAGGTGTAGATCATAGTAGCTATTAACTACTGTATGAAATGGGTAGAAGCGGTGGCTGTCATTGATTTCACATCTTCTATGGCTACTCAGTTTGTATAAAAATATGTTGTAAATAGGTTTAGGATGCCACATGCACTTATTTATGATAACAGAACTCATTTTACAAGCATCACCTTTTAGAAGCTCATGGAACACTTGGGGATTGATCATAAACTAATAACACCCTACCATCCCCAAGCTAATGATCAAGTAGAAGTTACGAATAGGAAGATCATAAAAATACTAATGAGAATCATTAGTAAATATAGGTAGTATTGGATCACAAAACTCAACGATGTCCTTTGGACCTACCACTCCACTTAGAAACTTCCTATTGGCTACTCTCCCTATGAGGTTGTGTATGACAAATTGCCAATACTTCCCATCCAAGCAGAGCTCCATACATTGTCAACTTCTTATAACCTTTGTCTTGACCTTAGCCTAGCACAAAAAGAAAGGTTAATGAATCTCAATGTGCTACATGAGAACTGACTGGTAGCCCCATCATCTAATGAAGTGCATAAGGCATTAAATAAACAACAACATGACCTTAGAATCATGAAAGTGAAATTTCAACTAGGAGATAGGGTCCTATACTAGAATACCACACATGTACCACAAAGAACTAAATTCCAAACACTATGGAACGAACCTTATATTATCTATGAAACATTTTCTTCTAGGGCCATGTTAATATACAAACCTAAAAGCCTAAACAAAAAGTTGTTGGCCAATATGCAACAACTTAAATCTTGTCATGAACCCAAAAGAGGCAATGACCACAACACCTCAACGGATGGACAAGCATACTCAATTTTTTGGATTCTCCTCCTTCCAACTTAGTCATGGGGGAGATGGCCATCCATGCTAAACCAAACAAAGTGGCTCTTCAGTTTTTCATTTTTTCTATTTTTCACAATTTTTTATACTATTTTTAGTACATTTTCTCCTTCTTAAATATTTTACAATTTCTTCTATATTTTACTTTATTGGTTTGGAATTTTTCTTATGTTTTACTTTATTTGCCACCAAAACTTCATGCAACTATAGCTGTCAATTGATGGTGATTTTTACTATAATGTTATTTGATTGCTAATGTCTAGATTCTATCTTTGAATTTTGATGTTAATAACTAAGACATGATAATAGGCAATAAGTCCACGTCATCCACCCATCCACAAAACTCTATGGTGTTCCCTTCTTTTGGAAGTATCGATTTCCTTCTTAAATGAAACTTTTAATGAATTTGTAACCTTGGTAGTTTCCAAACTTGGAAAGAAATAAATGGATAGTCAAGGGTGTGACTTCAAGGAAATTTGATGCTCTTTATACTTGCCTACCCTCTTAGGTGAATGAGTGTTTCCATGGATTTCTCACCATTCCACTATCGACCAGTAACAGGAAGGTAAGTCTTTGCATGGTGTGATTTCTATAAAAAAAACATAAGAATGGAAATTCAAAGCACATCCCTTAGACAAAATAATGGGATACAAGCACTAGTTATGGGACTAGAAATACATGTTACTCATGCCTGAAGGTCCCCTCTAACTAAGGCCCATCTCACTTCTTACTTCTTTTTTCTTCTCTTTTTGGAATGGTTATTGACTTGTGGGGTTATTTTTGTGCCTTGGGGGTGGACTAGCCTTAAAGTATCAATGTGAAGTCACTACATTTGGTTGGTCTTAATTTGAACTAAGGATGGACGTTAACAAGTCATATTAACCATAAAACCCACAAGGGACTTCATGTAACCATGATACAAGACTTCATTCCACACTCTACCTCATCCACCTATGCTTTCTACAATTCATCTCACTACCATTTTTCATGTTTGTTTCAATGTCTTGGTTAGATACAATCAAAATTCTTCAATAGTTTCTTTGGTAATTTGATCCTTAACTAACAATAACCATTAATCATCCATGGGGCCCATGGACTCCTTTGTTTGAGGACATGCAAGAGAATTAAGGGCATGAGCCTACTATGGGGAGGACCCACTTGCATATACCTTGGTTGGGTTAGTTAAGTTCCTCATTTCATAGACATTTCTACATTCAAATATTTTATGCTTCACATTGGTTACATCCAGTTGTGCACTCCTTCATTAATGTTCTCCAAGCAAAATCTCCTTTTTATGAATTATCTAGCCCTCTTCGAGCATTTCATTATGATGTTGCCTTTTCTGGCTTCCTATGGACTTCAATTTAATATAGAAATTCTTTGTTTTTTCTTGATTTTCAATGGTAAAAAATTTTATCTATCAGTTGTGTCAATGAGATCCTATTCCATCGATGCAACACAAAAAGTATATATATAGCCACAACACTTAGTTAATTTTTTGCTATTTGCTTCAAAACAAGAGAGAATTTTTTGTAGTTTTCAAAGCCCATAACTTTTAACCTACTTACCCAATTAACCCTGTTCTTCAGTCTTGCAGCTACCGGAGGTGAGCTTTACATCATGCGAACCACAAACCTTAAGTTTTTTATGAAACATTTTTTGAATTTTTTCTAACTCCCATAAGCTTTAACTAATAAAATAATATTAAAATCACTAATTCATGAGAGTTAAACCTTTTCAACAAACTTTGATAGACGCTAAAACAAGATAATAATAAAATAATATTAAAATAATCAAATCTTTCATGCTCACAATTTAACATAAGAGTAATTGATCCAAAGAGACAAGGTATCAAAAATGTTTAAGTTACACATCAAACGCTGATCCTTGGTTATGTTGTGATTATAGATGGCACCTACATGTAAACATTCATAGGAAGGAGGACCATTCCAACTGAGGGACAAGTGACGTAGAACTAGAAGAGGCCAACAATCAGAGAAATGCTAGGAACAAGTAGCCAAAACACATGCAATGGGATCTCTTCAGGAGAAGCCTGAAGTGGATGTTGTACATCAGATTTATAAAGTTGAAATAGAGCAATACCACTGGGACTATGGCCAAACCTTAAGGTCACATTGGATGCTTACCTTAGGCAAATACAGTCTAAGAAGATTCAACGTTAGGTTCTCCAAGAGCTAAACTTTGAAACCTTCTTACACTTTGCCCCAGAAGATGTCAAGACCCCACTTCATAGTTATCCCATGTGGCTCATCATCACTTCTAGCAGGGATTAGTACATGGGAGAAACATATCTCTTTTGGAACAATATGTAGGCCGATGCCACTATGAAAATCAAGGACATTAGTGTGTCCTACTTGATGGAGGCTATCTCTCAGGCCCTTAGGTTGTCAAAAACTAGGGCAACCTTGGTAGAGATCTTGACATAAGCAGACCTAGAGGTAAAGAATGAGCGACTGCAATGATGTTATGGAGTTGACTGCAAGGAATATGATGTACTCACAATGGTAGAGCAAGCATACTTCAAGATTGCAACCTACCACCTCAATATAATGGTGAGGCCAAGCAAGATGATAGTCTTCTTTGCCTATGTGTGCCTCGCTTTAAGTAGAAAATTTTTTGTCAATCTCCCATAATTGATCTATCTTGGGATAGAGAAGCACTTCAAGGAAAATGAGCATGGGAGAAAGACACTCCCCTTTCCATGCTTAATCTAAAAATTGTGCAAAAGGGGATGAATAGCCCACTATCCCAATGACACCCTCCAACATGCTTCTGCTACCTCCTCAACAAAAATGATAAAAGATAAAGTTCCTGTTAAGATGCAAGAAGAGGAGCAGCCACCACCACCACCCTCTCATGAAGTAACATCACATGCTTGTGCTGTCATGGAGCACATGTAGAAAGTCCATGAGAAACTTCTACAATAATAACAAATAAACCAAGTGGGGATCCATCCATCTACCAACTAGCCCTAAACCATCTAAATGAGGTCACTCATACCATCAGCTGGTTGGAGGACATGGCACCAACATTTTCTACCCAACAAATATAAGCACCCACGCACTCGAATCCTAGTGCTCAAGAGGTAATGATGTCCACCCCAGGACAACAGAAATTTCTAGAAATCTCTAAAAACATCACTACCTTCTCAATGCACCTAGAGGAAGGTGATGAGGCAAGTATCTTAATGATGCAGTACTAAGAGCAAGAAATAGCAACTGAGGTGGTAGCTGATTAAGTTGTTAAAGCACTCAACATTCTTGTGATGTCTATGCTTGATATTGCTACACTTAGATATGTGAAGATGTCCATAGAAGCAATAAGTGGGAGATTTAGTGTAGCCTAGCACAAGGAGTTGTTGGAAAAACTAGTGAAAACCAAGCAACCAACTCTAGAGGTCTTTGACATTCTAGATGACATCACTACAACCCAATCAATGTTATTGGAGGCTAAGGATATGTACCTCATCCCCAATGCCCAACTTAAGGCTGCCACAAAGCAAAATTGACACTTGGCTACTGAGCGTGTAGAATTGAGAGCTTGCTTAGCCGATTTTACAATTCTTAGCCAGGCCATAACGAGAGATGAAGCTTTTTAGCAACTTTAGATAAAACTTCAACTAGCTGAGAATGCCAAGGAGATCATGGTCTTTAATGAGCTCATAGCAGCAATGCAATGGCCTATAACACTAAGAAGGACTTATCAGGGCTCTGTAAGAAGAACATACTTTTGACCAAGGATAATTATTTCCTATGTAGTGTTCAGCTCTAGAAAGAACAAATGGTTTAATACATGAGACAACAACATGAGGAGCTTGCCAAGGTAACCATGTATTTGAGGAGGTTGACAGTAGAAAATTATAATCTCTTGATGGAGAAGGCCCATGATCTTTGCTAGAAATTTGTAATCGAGATCACTACCTAGAAGAATGAGGTCCTCAAATTCGAAAGGGTCAAGAACCATTATAGGGACCAAGTCAACTTCCAAAAAGAAATCAATGAAAAGCATATCCAACTAGTGAAAGTAAAGGTGAATGAGGCTCTCCAGTAGCTCCAACAAGGAGGTGATGTGTGGCACCCCATCTTTGATGGACTAAACATGTATAATAAGGCAAAAATCCACCTCAAGGATCTATAGGTCAAGGAGATGATAGAGTACATGGAGCTTGCCAACCTCCATTACGCAAACTTGGTAATGCTGACTACCAAAAGGCCAAGGTCAGAACTAGAGAAGCAGGTGGCTAGCTTGTACCTATTGTACGAGGCTGAGTTCAAGCATCATCGAGAGACAAAGCAAAAGTTAGAAACTATGAATGCTAAACTCGATGTTCTAAGAGAGCACTCATTGATCAATAGTTAATAGCTAAGAACCTAGCCCATAGAATGAGTGACTCCTAGAAGTTGCAAAATGTTATCAAGGTATTCGATGTTGAACGCAAATAATTCATAACCTAGTTAATGTAAAGAAGTGATTCCCTATAATGCCTTGTATGTGGGATGTTTCCATATTGGCCCACATTGGTGATGTTGTGTGGACCGTGTATGATCCTCGAAGTAAGGAGAAGAATATGAAAGCATTGCTAAATGCTTTCCATCTTTCACTAGCAATCGCAGCTACAACCAAATAGCCACATGAACTAGAAGTAGGAGAAGGTCCTTCAGAACCTTCAGAACCTCCACCACTTAAGACTGTTTGATTTTTTCTTCATCTTAAAGCCGCCTGAGGGGTTTTGTTGTCAATTTTTGTAAATATGTTCAATTTTTTTATCATGAATACCAATTTTTTTAAAGATGCTCAATTTTGTTATCATGAACACCAATTTTTGTAAAAGTTCTAAATTCATACACTTGGACACTGGGTGTCAATTTGAGTCAATATATGTGTTAGTTAGTTATTTAATAATCCCATACCTTTCCAAAATTTTATAAAGAACTTGTTCCTTATTTTATTCACTCAAGGATAAGTTCACATTCAGTCATGGGGGTATGATGAGTCATAATTGATTGGACCATATTGACGTGTACCTATCAATGCATGGTTTGATGCATTGACATAAGGTTTAATCTTACCTATATAAATGCGTGCACCTATTGCATTTATGGCATTTGTTCATTAATAACTTAGTTGAACTCTTGCAATTTGTTTATTTGAAAATTAGAATATTTTCTAAGTGCCTGCAATAGAAGTTGAGAAGTGTACCAATCTTTATTTGAGCACTAATATACCGAGACACCCCAGTGTGAATGGTAATAAAGACAAGCTTTCTTGATAAACCTTATAGCACTTAGACTTAGCATAGTATTTACTTAATGCATTTACTATTTATGTAATTTATATTCATGCATCTAATTAATTAATTAATAGCAAGTAATTAATGCAAATAAGTACAACCATCTTGAGCATACATTAACGCTTGGTAATCCTAATAACATTTACGCTTGGCAACCCAGTAGCATTGTAATGTGTTCAGGATGTGTACAACAAATGGGAATAGATATTTATGTTAGGATTAGTTAAAGCATTAATTAGTTGTGGAATAGGATGACTAGATGTTCCATAATAGAATTAGATAGATCTCATCCATTAATCTATTTTAAATAAGATGAGATCCTATTCATGTAATTCTTATCCAATCCCATGTTTAGGTTATCCCATATTAAGAAGATCCTTAAATAAGATGATAAAGATCATCCCCCTGATTTATGAGATTCATGCTTATCTCTCCAAATCTATTCCTGGGAGATGAAGGCCTATATAATTGTAGCAACACATATTCATTCATAATAGAAGAAATAATAGAACAGAAGACATACGGAAGTTAGAAAGTTTAATAAGAGTGTGCTTGTTTTAACAAAGTTCTTTATTTCCTTTAAGCTTAGTTTGTAGATCCAGGGCTCTTTAGACTCTTCATTAGTTACTAGATTAATTAAACATTCACTTAGCTTATTTTCTATACTTCGGCAAATTTACTAAAAAACATAAATGTTATACAAATCATATGCCTTAGTTATACTTAACCATATAATTGTACATCACAAGTGGATCTGGGAATACAACGATCATGTCCTTGATATTCATTACCTAGTTAATGTGTTCTTAAAGGGCTAAAGTCTATGGAATTTGATCGCATTGCTTAGTGAACACTAGTGATTCGTATGGTTGAGCATAGGGAGTACTCACTGCTCATTAATGACAATATATAACCTTATGCCATGTAGCTAACACAATACTTTTATACTATTAAAATAAAACCCTAAACTCAAATTTGGTATGTTGCATTTGCTTCACAATTCATACCTGATGAGTAGCAAGGTACCCCTATGCTCAACCATACGAATACGAGCGTGTATGCACGATTTGGTCAAACTCTGTAGACAGACTAGTTGTGGCACCTAAATAGTTACACATTGATCGTAGTTCACTGTCTTCCCACCTAGACTAGTATTTTCTTTGTCACATATGGTTTAGTCCAGAGTGAGGTGTATTATGTGGTTTCTAATACTATGCTACTCCTAGAGACAATCGAAAATAATTCTGACTAAGCTATTAGACAATGGAGAATAAAATCTAAACTAGCCTAAGTGCGATGAGCATTCATCCTTAATCATTCGTATGCATCTTGGACTTCCTGTACTACTTCTAGGGTTACCAAGCACACATGACTTGAAGCACTACTAGATACGCTATTGGGTTTCCAAGTAGTTACACTTAAATGTTCATGATTAAGATGTACTCATTCTACATTTAACAACAGAAATAGTAAATGAAGATAAAAGAAATATTAACTAAGAAAATAATAAATAATAATAATCAACAATTAAATAGCCAAAAACTAAATGAATGTTGCAATGATGGAGTAATCTCGATCTTTATTATCGGTTGTGTTCATGTCAAAGTACGTCACACTTGAACAAAGATTCCATACAATTACAAATATCACACTACAAGCATGCATTGGGGAAAGAACTGAAAACTAACTAAAAACTCACAAAAAGACTCTACCCTAAGACTTACCAACTTATTGCTTTCCTGTGTGCTTGAATGCTATATTTATAAGCCTGCACAGGAATCATGATATCATTATCTAGGCTGCAATATTGCGTACCCAATATTGACGATCTGATATCGGGGCCTGGCCAATTGCAATTCATCATACCCCATGACTAAATATTGTGTTCTATAAATTCTACTTCATACTTGGCACAAGTGGCTGCTATTTGTTTCTCCAATTCTATCCTCGAGTGTTTTGCTATCAACATGGTCAAGTTGGCATACTGCAAGTTTGCCAACTCCATGTACTCAGTGAGATCTTGTATTTGTAGGTCCCAGCTCTTTAATTATGCTTAGAGGACAAAGGCATAAGTATCCAATATGGCCTGCTAGTCAGTGTTTTGGGCACTGAGAGTGTTGATATGGGCTTTGGCCATATGGATTTATTTCTTAATAATCTGCTTGTACATCCCCACCTAATCTCTAAAATGCTCCTTCAGCTTCTCATGTTGCTTAGCCTCATTCTTCCACACACTTATTTTAATAGCTATCTTTTGACAGATCATGCGTACCTCCTCCATTGAGAGGGTTTTGTTTTCTCTAGCCAAGCGATTCATGTCATGGTTGAACCTTATTAATTATTCTCATATTTGTTAAAAATTCTCCTCAAGAACTTTCTTCTAATTTTCTATTGTGGTCAATCGAAGCTTTTTGACGATAAGGTGTTTATTTTCTTCTTGTAAGGCCTTGAGTGCTTTGGCATGTGCATACATTTGAGCTTGTGCCTTTGAAGCATCCCAATCAGCCTTCTCTTTTTCCCCTACCACTCTTTTATTCTTTTCCAAGAATTTATTTAGTTGCTACATCCAAAATAACTCTAGCTGGTTTGTAAGGATGAATTGGAATAGATCTCGCTATGCAGCTTGTAGGGCGACAAACTTCTCTTGGAGTCTTTTCAACTCCTTCACTACATGTTCAACTCTAACCTCTACCATGACCAACTTTCCTTTTGTAGAGATGAGATCTAACTGTGTTGTTGTGACATCTTGAGGGATGTCAAACAAGGACATCATCACTTGTCTTGTCTGCAGCAACCAATCCAAAACATCCTCATGATCTGTAGGAGTCATTGAGGGACCGGCTAAGATTTGAGCATTGCATGCTCCTATAAAATCTATCGGTGGCACAATAGGAACATTGAACGATTCTTTGATATGGTTTCTGACCACTTCTGTTACTTCTACTACATCTTGATGTTGCATAACCACTACTATGCATCTTTACTAGTTTCTAATTGCACTTGAAAAGATGCAGCATTTCCAGAGATCTATTGTGACCAGTGTGATTCCCCTCCTCCTATTTGAATAGAAACCTCACCTCGTGCATGATCAATTAAGACTATGGGTTGTACAACATCATCAATGATCTTGAAAAGATTTGCCTCATCACGACTTCCCCAATTGATCGATTCAATGATGGCCCTGAGATGGCTCATCGATGATCAATAGTCTTGCAACGATGGTGGTGGTTGGTCTTACTAGCCTATGGGTTGTGTGCTAGGCCCCACTTCTTATTGTTGATTGGGCCTTATGTTTGGAAGTTTGCTAGGCCCATCTGTTTGAGGTGCAGTGGGCCCAACCATCTATTCTTGCTTAGGCTCCAATGAATCACCAACATCTTTCCTTGGTGCTAGTGGCTTCAGTAATTTGACAAATGAGGCATTTTGAGCCTTTTTGGGGATGTCATTGGTGTAACCCAAAATTCTAGCATGTTGGCACAGCTTCTTGATTAGTTAGGGAAAAGAAAATGCAAACTTCCCTATCTTACGTTCTTCAAACCACCTTAAAATTTCTATGAGATATAGATGAGGTAGATTGGCATCAACCTTGCCCATCAAGATGGCACTTCCTCTAGTCACATAGGTGGAAATCCTATTTATCCCTTTTTTTGGGAAAATGTGATAGGTGCTAATTTTAAAATAGATCCTCTCTTCAAGTGTGAGCTCCCCATATGTTTTATCCTCACTATATGCCCTTTTTAACCATATTTTTTGCACATCAACATCAGAGCGAGTGGACAGGTGAGCAACCCTTAGCCCTATATTTGAAAGGTTCAAAACTTCTAAAATGGCCTTGGTAGAGAAATCTACTAAAATCCCACCAATATCAATGGTGGTGCCTTCTTCCTTATTATGCCAAAATTGGTACGTCTCCCCCAAGTACCAATCACCACTCTCTAAGAGAATAGGTCATAGTGGAGACCCTTTCAGTTGATCTCTAACTAACTCAAGGGAAAATTTAGTAAAATGTCCAAAATTGAGTTCCATAATTACTGCTGTTGATGTGGACCTTTCTCGAATTTCCTAAACACATTCCAGAGACATTGTGAGATGTTGTCCCTGTTCAGGTACCCTCCCTTCTCCACCTTTGGCATGCCTAGATTGTGAAGTAACAAGAGGTTCTCGATGAATGCTAAATGATTATGCATCCTAATCTGCATGTTCTTCGAGAGATGCTTGGCCTCTGCCTCTCCTTTATCGTTTGGATGCACCCTGAGAGAGTCCTCCTTGTTGGCCTTGTTTAGGGACCATCTACAATCACATAGGACCAACTGTTAGTAATGTCATTTACAAAATTTGATTTACACCTTGCTCATTATCTTTAATAAATTCATTTCTTGCCTAGTGTGATTTGAAAGTTAGAAATTTTCACAAAACTTCCCCTAAAAGTTTTGATATTGGGCCCAATTTGATTAGGTAACTCCAAAAAATAATTTTCATGGTCTAGGTGAAAAAATAAAATTAATTTGGTATATGTTTTTAGCATTTCTTAAGGTCACTTACCCCTTATGATATCCTTTAGGCAATGGCAAATTTTGAGAAAACTATGTGCAACTTGGAGCATACCCTTCCCCCATGACTAAGTTAAACACTCTGAGTTTAAGCAGGTTCAATTGGAATGAGAATTGGAGCATTAATAAGCAAGATATTGATGTTTGAATGATATGTGCTCAGAGCATGAGAATTCGTGGAAGAAAATTGCAACAACTCCCCTCACATGAATAGTGGAAAATGACATTGATGCATGTGGGGGAGTCCATATATATAGGTTTTATAGACATGATATCACATTCCCATTAGTGTGGACCTGATATCACGTCAGACTTGATACTAGGAACCCGATATCGCATCCCTTTCAAAATAGGGTACTTGGCAAAATTGATAAATTTTTGAATTTCCAAGGCCAAAAATGAAGGATGTAAGGTAAATATGAAAGATCTAGGGTAACGTTGAGTAGACCTAAAGGTACCAAAAGTGTAATGAAGTGGAATTTGACAATGAAGTTCATGAATGGGGTGAGGAAAAAGGACATGTAGTGGTGCACAGGAACGTTTGAATTAAAATGATGGTAAAGGAAAGGATAACTTTAGCAATGTAGTACTCAAAGGATATAAGGTGATTTGGTGATGTGCAATGAGTGTAAATTACAAAAGTTACGCAAGTGGGTCCTCCCCAAGGCAAGGTCCTACCTATCATGCCCTTACGTAACCACACCTTAAAATGTCCATAGGCAGTAAAAGGGTTAAATGCAATCTACACCAGTGCAACAAAACACACATGCTAAATACCACCACGATGAGGTATGGGTTCTATGTCACACAAGACACAAGTCCAAAAAGACCTAGACAGTGAGGTGAAATGAATCATAGAAGGGATTGCCGAAATTGGAACATGAGGTAACTAATCTTGGGCATAATGAATCTTGAGTGTGGGGCATGATGAATGTATCATTATACTTTTACTCCAAAATCAAGACCAATTCCATGCCTCTGATTAGTGAAATTACATTATTTCATCTAATGATGGACAACAATAAGAGCCTCATGACAACAAGGTGCACAATCACTAGGCATTTTGTCCAAGGGAGGAGTGATTTAGACTTTCTTTGCAGCACATTCTGCTTGATTTATTATTTTTATGGCCTTTTTTCTTTATTTTCTTTTTGTTTGTCTAGCTGCTTTGACACTTTGTCTTTTTCAAAAATTTTTTGGAGAAGCCACCAACCTTCAAGCATGGAT
>MNCI01024443.1:6740-21601 GCA_015680685.1 Gnetum montanum | reverse complement strand
ATGAGATTACCCACAAAAAGGTAAAAACAACAATTTGAAAAGGGAAAAACTGGAAAACAAAAAATTGGAAAATCAAAGAAAATAAAAAAAACATTTACTAATTCTGCTTATTAGAATGGGGGGTATCCCCCATGACTAAACCTTTAGGCATGGCTAGAATTAATAAATGGAAAATTTGGATCCATGCATGTTGGAAACATTAGGGTCCAATCACATCCAAACCACTGGCTGTCTTTTGGTGTGGTGGTAGGAATGTACCCAAATTAGGGTTCACACACTTGATGGAAGTAGGCATAGTGGGGAAAATTATAAGATGTGGTCATGTGATAAGGAGCTAAGCCACTATGGCACCTGTGACTGTAAGATGGTATGCAAGGATCAATATGTCTCCTCACATGGTTATATCCATTGGATCGCATGGTTGTTGGAGTGTTAATTGATGGCATGAATGAGGTAATAGGATGCATTGAGTTTGAATGGGAACATGCATCATAGTGTTGGACTTGTGCTGAGTTGGTGGATGCAGTGGTTTCAGAACCATGTTGTCTCTTTCTACAGTCATGCCTAAAGAAAGGATGCTTTCAACGTTGTGCATGACTTCCACTACTATTCATGGGTTGGTACTGTGGTGCAAAATCTTCTAGCACAACTGGTGGTGATGTAGAAGGAGCTTGATGAAGTGCTAGATGGTCGCTGCATTTACTAGGCCACATATACGGGACCCTGTATACGCAGCCGTGTCAACACAACCCCATATACGTGGCCCCATCGATGCATCCTTCCATGTGTCGACGTGGCCCCGTTTACACGGCACATATTTCAGCCTATAAAAAAGTGGGCTTCCGCCACACTTAGGTACCTTTTTTTTAGTTGTAGCAAAGCTCTTGCAATTTGTTTCCACGAGAGTTAGAATATTTTCCAAGTGCCCACAGTAGGTGTAAGAAAGGTGTTCGGCTCTTTATCCGAGCGCTAATGTACCTAAGCCCATTGGCATGAACGGCAATAAAGACAAGCTTTTCAATCATTCCTTGCAGCAATTGGACTTAGTCATTTAATGCATTTAATAGTTTAATGTTTCTATGCTTTAATAGTTCATTAAGTTTTTATTGTTATTATTTTAATCACTATTGCTCATTAATAGTTCGTAGAAACCATAAGTACGACCATCTCGAATGTAAACCCAATACTTGGCAACCCAGCGATGCTTAACATCTGTTAGCCTAGCAGTGGTTAGGGGATGCTTAGGACGTGCATAGAAGATGGGATCAAATACTTATGCTAGGAAGAGTTAGAACATAGATTAGGATAATTATAGAATACATAATATTGCATTCCTTACTTTCCACAACGAGAATTAGATGCTAGAAGATAAAGTAAAAAGCCATAAAAATCAGTTGCCTCAATCTCACTTAACCATCATAATGAGATTATCACAAGTGAGGTTGAGAGGACAACGACTGTCCTAACAAAGGGTTTTTCTGGTTAAAGGTCTGGTATATGTTAAGTGCTTACAGTCTACGGAATTCAACCAAGTCACCTGTGAATGCTCGTGATTCGCATGGTTGGGCATAGGGGTACCTAGCCTCTCATCATTGGCATCATTGCCAAGGACTGTTAGTCTTACATGCATCATTTAACCTTAGCAAAATTATCATTCATGTTATTGGAACGGACCTAGGATAGTGGATTATCTAATATCCAACATGTCTTCTTCTCACAAGCAAGATGAATCCAACCCACCGGTGCCGCAAGAATGTCAGGTGGTCTACATGCATCCTAATGAATATGTTCCTAACTTCACCTTCATCCTACATCAGGATGAACATTCATAATGGCAAGACATGGAAGGCAACATCATACTACCGCCTGACTGATCGACCCCTAGAATGTTGTTTCACAATCTTACCAGATTAGGCATCCAGGACCACGGTGTGGAGTACATCATGGAGGACCATGACTACTGAGACTATCATCCCACTAAGGCCCAATGGGCACAAGACCAAGAGTAGGCAAAAAAATATGAACATATGAAGGGGAAATAGTTCAGTGACCCCTTATTCTTGCAAGGGCTGCAGGACGACGGGGAACCTATCTTTCATGATTCCCATTTGGGCGAACTTCCTCTAGGGCATTAGATCATCCAATCCATCATCCAGAATAAGCCACCAAGTGACTGAGATCCCCAAGGGGATGGAGGGTCACATAGGAGGAGTCAGAGCTCAAGCAAGGATGGGCATAAGGCCGCCATCAGAGCAGAGGGGGAGATCAACACTAGAGCGGTGGCAACTCTTCTCCTTCTTCTCCATCCTCTCACTTCCCTCTACCTTCACCTAGTTCAAACTCTGATCATAACTGTGGTAGAAAGGAGTGAGGTGATGGTGGTTGTAAGGATCGAAGAGACTGACGTGAGGAAGCACGTGACTAATCACGTGAGGCTCATAGTCATCAAAGGAGGGGTACCCAAAATCATCATAGACATCATGGTCCGTAGTAGGACTATGACTCAGATGAGCCATTGCTGGCTACTTGAAGCATGCTCCATATCATCAAGGTAGTTCAGATACCCAACAAGCACTTGAAAGATAGCCAGATCAAACGCATTGACATGAACAATATCCCCAGGTTTGAAGGGGGATACAATTGTGATCTGTAAACTCGCCTGCAAGCGTTCCATGATGCTTGCACCCTGCAGAATATTAATAATGATTGGCAGAAGCTTAAGTTGTTCCCTCACACACTCATCAAGGAAGCAGATAGCTGGTACTAGTCTTTGGAATTAGAATCAATCAAAAGATGGAGTACGATGCTTGAGATTTTCAATGACAAGTATCAAACCTACTCCAAGGTGGCGAATCTAAGACATTAAATCCAAGGTTAGAAGCAAGGGAATCATGAACCCTTGGATGCAGCCATGAGCAGGTACTATTCATTATTACATCGGTGCCTTGGTCATGGCTACTCTCAGCTGGCACATCTTCACCATATCATTCATGGGCTCCGCTTTGAAACTAGAAAGACCCTTGGCGTGTACGCCCAGGGATGATTATCTAAACTAAGGGCCCATCAACTATAGCACCTCATTGAGCAAGTGGCCAAAGAAGAGGGGGAACTCCGAAAGAAGGAGAGTGCAGAGGAGTTTAATCAGGATCCCTCCATTAGAAAGAGGAAGGTCTGATTTTGTGAAGAGGAGGAAGAATCACCACTGGATGCAGCAATGAACTGAAAAACCTTGCCCATACAGAAATTTGCCTCCGAAATATTGACAAAGGTTGATAAGATGTAGGACCCTCTAGACAAAAGATTTCAAAGTGTTCTAAAAATTGCAGAGGGTTCCAGAGAGCAAAGTAATGATCGTGATCAGCGTAGGAAGAAGGAAGCTGAACATGCCCATCATAAGGGTAAGGATAAAGTTGCTGTAGAAAAACAGGTTGTAGACTCTAATACAGAAGAAGATGATGAATGTGACATATGCCAATATGAACATCCTAAGGGGTCTTGTCTTGTGGTGTCACATCTTCAAGAGTTTGGGGTATACGCATTGAATCCTCACTTGGAAAAGAGGCAAACACCCCAAAGGTTGCCTTACCCACAAGGCAACACAAGGCAGTTCCACCAGGAGCAAGGGTATTATCCCAGTGGAGCGCCACCGCAACCTTATGAGCACTTCTAGTAGTGGTAGCACCCATAAGCATAGGGAATGCCACCTCCAAGGTAGCAGTACCCTTACCGATAGCCAAATCCCTATGGGTACTACGTTTAACAACTGATCTCTCCACGGGACTCTTCTAGTCATGCAACCTTTCAAAATTACTACCACCCCCCGAAATATTTCTGACCTCGATCTCCATCACCCAGGGGAAAAATCCCACATCTCTGCTATCCTCCATCACCTTCTCCTACCATTTCTTCTCTACAACATCTCACTCAGCTACCACTTACTCCACCCATGTAGGGGAAAATCCCAATATAGCCACAACAACGTAATTCCATGAGGGCTATCAACCTACAACCAACCCCTCAGCTGGATGGACTGGAAGCCAAGCCACGGAAACATCCCTTCTTCCTATCCAATAACATAAGCACACCCTCTCACGCACCTATGGCTAGTGCCTCTAAACTTTAAATTGCCTCCACCATTCCACCCTTCGAGCAGCCTTCGAACCAAATGCCCTCCAATGTACAAATGGTCATGCTCACACACAGTGACCGACTAGATAAAGGTAGGTCATCTTCCCTGAAAATTGACTGATCTAGGAAGTCCCCTCATCTATCTTTAGGTGGCAAGAAATGAGCCATGTAAAGGTTTTTTGGATTCGGGATCAGGTGTGAAATCAGACATGTACAAGAACTAAAACCTACCCCTATTAAAGAAGAGCAACATTTGGCTCAAGCTGGCAGACCAATCCATCACTATTTCCTTGGGATTGCTGGAAGACATTGTGACCACCATTTTTGGATGGTCTTATCCTACTAATTTTCTTATCATCTGTGTGGAGAATTACAAGGGGAACTTTTCTATCATAATGGGAAGAGCCTGGCTGAGAACAGTGGATGCAAGACTAGGACTTTGAGATCTTTCCCTTAAAATATCAAAGGAAAATTCTTTTGGAAAGATCAAGAAGAAGCTCGTTCCATGCATCACGTATAGTGACTCCAGGTGCAACTATGTCCAACAACTATGGTCTGCCAAGCAGAAATCTATTCAAGCATGCAGTCAGTGTAAAGAGGAATCTTAGGTTCAACAGTGCCTATATGCAACAGCCACAAATCAAGAAGGCACTTAGTGGCTAACAACTGATCCTAGTAGTAGCACTCTGTGCATGGAATCGTTCGAGGAGCTTGTACGAGCCTACATAGAAAGCATGGATAATTTAGAAGAGGTTCATCAACAAGTATCCATTGTTGATGACCATGATGATTGGGGAAATTTGCAAATCCCTAAAAGTTTCAAACAGGAGCCCTTGGAACTCAAATCCTTACCAACCCACTTAGAATATGCCTTTTTACAGAATGGGAAACTGGTAATTATCAATGCCATCCTTACTCTTGAACAGAAGAAAAAATTGTTGAAGGTGGTGAACAAATGGGAAGATGCTTTTGCATGGTCATATCTTGAGCTAACTGGAGTTGATCCCAAGGTCTGCCAACATCAAATTTATATTGACCTCTCCATGAAGCCACGATGTCAACCACAAAGACGGTTGAACCCCAAACTGAAGCAAGTCATCAAAGATGAAATCGAGCAGTTGCTAAAAGCAGGGTTCATCTATTCTATTGCCGATAGTGAATGGGTCAGCCCACTCATTATTATGCTGAAAAAGGATGGCAAATGGAGGGTCTATATAGATTTTTGATTGCTCAACATGGCTACCTTCAAAGATCACTTCCCACTCCCATTTGTGGACCAAGTGTTGGATACCATTGTAAGGCATCATTATTACAGCTTTTTGGATGGTTATAGTGGCTATAACCAAATCCAAATTGCACCAGAGGATAGGCCAAGACAACTTTCAAAAGTCCCTAGGGGACTTTTGCATACAAGAATATGCCTTTTGGCCTGTGTAATGTGCCTGCCACTTTCCAACGCCTTGTCCTCAGCATCTTCCAGCAGCAAATTAGCAATGGGGTAGAAGTCTTCATGGATGAATTCTCTACCTATGGGGCCACATTCAATCATGCCTTGGACCTCCTTGAGCAAGTTTTGAAAAGATGTGTGGACACTAACTTACGGCTCAACTAGCAAAAAAGCCACTTAATGGTCCAGGAGGGCATTGTGCTAGGGCACCGTATTTCACAGACAGGGATTAGAATGGATCCTTAAAAAATCAGGGTCATCCAAGGAATCACCCAGCAACCAAGCATTGTGAAAGATGTTCGATCATTCCTTGGCCACATTGGTTACTACTATTGCTTCATCGAAAATTTCTCGAAGATCACCAAGCTGTTGGTGGAACTAACAAAGAAAGATGCTTCATTCATCTGGACCAAGGAATGTGAATCTGCATTCTAAACACTTAAACAGAAACTCATAGAGACTCTAGTTCTATGGGCACCTGATTGATCTAGACCTTACCACATCATGACGGATGCATCCAATTATGCATTGGGAGCCGTGCTTACACAGTTTGATGATCAAAAATGTCCATACTATATTCACTATGTAAGCTGTGGCATTGTGGGTGCCCAGCTTAATTACACTACTACCAAAAAGGAGTTGATGGCGGTGGTGTTTGTTTTAAAACAATTTTGACACTATGTGCTCAGGTACAAGGTATTCATGCATACCGACAGTGCCATCCGATTCCTGATGAAAAAACTAATGGTGAGCCCCCGTATCATATGGTGGTTGGTGACTCTTTAGGAATTTGACCTCACCATGGCAAATCGGAAGGGGACCGAGAATGTGGTTGCTGACCACTTATTTTGGTTATGATGGGAGGACATAAAAGAAGAGGAGCCCCTCTCCGACTAATTCCCTGATGAACTTCTCTTTGCGGAAGCGGTCGATCCGTAGGTACCCAAGGAATCACCTTGGTTCAACCACATCCTCACCTACCTCATCACTCAGGAATTGCCAAAGGAGTGGAACCATTGGCAGAAACAATAGTTTCTCCATAAGGCCAAGCACTTCATGGAAATCAATAGTCACCTTTATAAGGTATGTGCAAATGGCATGGTTTGATGGTATGTCCTTGATGACGATACATTGCGTGTCCTCTAAGATGCTCATGAGGATCCTTATGGGGGCCACTATGCTAAACACTGCACAGTCATTAAGATCTTACTTGCAGGCTATTACTAGCCCACAATCTTCAAGGACACACAATGTTTCGTCCACTCCTACGAACGATGCCAGAGAGACGATGGGATGACTACATGATTAGAGGGACCTCAACAGTGGATCCAACCACTAGAGCCCTTCAACATTTGGGGCATCGACTTCATGGGACCCATCACAACCCTATCCAATGGAAAGGCATACATTATGATAGTTGTGGACTACTGCACAAAGTGGGCAAAGGTGGCAGCCATCGTCGATTGTTCCTCAAACATCGCTACACAATTTATCCAACAGCAAATTGTCAATAGGTTTGGAGTGCCATGTGCACTCATCTTGAACAATGGGACCCATTTCATGGGTGTCACTTTTCGTAAAATCATGCAACACTTAGGGGTTACCAATAAATTTACAACACCTTATCACCCCCAAGCCAATGGGCAGGCCGAAGTCACCAATAGAGAGATCACCAAGATCCTCACTCAAACCATCAGCAAATATAGGAGGGATTGGAGCACCAAAATTAATGATGCCCTCTAGGCCTATCGCTCCACTTGGAAACTTCCTATAGGTTACTCTACCTATGAGTTAGTGTACAGTAAGCTACCAAAACTCCCAATCTAGGCAGAACTCCAGATAGTATCCACAGCCAGTGACTTAGGCCTTGACCTACCGCTAGCACAACGTGAACGACTTATCAACTTAAGTGTGATAGATGAGAATCGATTAGTGGCCCTATCTTCAAATGAGATCCATAAGGCCTACAATAAAAAATGACATGATCTTAGGATTCGGAAGGTCACATTCAGATGTGGAGACAAGGTGTTGTATTGGAACCCCACACATGTACCACAACTGACCAAGTTTCAAACACTATGGAAGGGACCTTACATTGTCTCCAAAACCTTCCCATTTGGGGCCTTTCTTATCCACAAACCTAAGAACCCCACAAGAATGCAGTTGGTCAACCAGCAACAACTAGAACCTTTTCGTGAACTCCACCTAACCAGTGGTACCGCCTCATCATCATCGAGACAACCTCGTTCCATCTTTTGCGTCTCCTCCTTTCTGCCCAGTCGTGGGGGAGACTGTCCTCCATGCTAACCCATTCCACTATGCTCCTCACTATTTTTGGAACTTTTTGTTTTTCACCATCATTTCTATGTTTGCCAATTCTTGCTAACTTCTCCTTTCTTTAATTACTTTTTTCATTTCTATGTCAATGATTTATGCATATGTGTGTTTAATTTTTAATTGGTTGCTAATAAGTCATCTTATTTTCATCAGGTGTCTGGCGCGAATGGTTTTCGTTGCAATGGGTCATGTGCAATAGTCCACCTAGTTTATCTTGCTTCTACCCTCGCATTGTTGTCTTTAGACTTTACGTCTATTTTCATCTCATAAAATCGGCAATGAGTCCATGTCATCCACCCATTCACCCACTCCATCGTTTTCCTTCCATTGGAAACATGCAACCCCTTCACGTAAAAAAAATTTTACTTAATGTGTGACTTGTGTAGTTCTTAGACTTGAGGATGACCCAATGGTTTGAATCAGGTGTGACTTCAAGGGGAATGCAACATTTTTCATCCTCTTCTATCCCTCAAGTCACCGATGCATCCTTACAGATTTCCTACCACTCCACATTCTTCTCTACAAGGAAGCTCCTGGGCAATTCGAACTTGCATGGTGTGGTCCTCACCACAAAAATTCAAAAATTCAAAAAAAACTCAAAAAAAAACAACAAAACAAATAAACATGAGGATTCAAAGCACACCCCTTGGTCAAATGCATGCAAATAAGCATGGGTCTTTGCATGGTGTGGTTCCCACGAAATAACAAGAAAATGAAAAATAAAATCATCACTATGTGGGAATTCAAAGCACACCCCTTAGACCACCTCTTATGGGCCACAAGAACTAGTTATGGGACTTCCTTCGTCCCCTCTAACTTAGTCCCATTTCACTTCCTTCCTCTCACATCTGTTGGAGTGGTGGTTCTCTATGGGTGCATTCCTATCCACTTGGGGGATGGCTGGGGCTTCTCCTGTTGCTGTGATGTCACTGTATGTGGATGGTTTTGGGTCTGAACTTGGGAAAGGTCCTACCAAGTCACTTAACCACAACTTCACACTGGGTTTCATGTGATCAATGATCAAAATTCCCATTCCCTCGTCTCTCTCTTCACCCATTTCTCTTCGTAACTCACCTCACTACCTGTCTTATGTTTTGGAAGTTCATCATGATTTCCATGGACTTCTCATGCCTTGGCTGGTTCACTTAGATAGGAGTCTTAACTTGCGATCACCATTTCTTAACCCTAAGGCCCACGGACTCCGATGTTAAGGATATGCAAGGGCTACTACGGCTACCGCCTACTATGGGGAGGATCGACTTGTGTATTCTTGGTCTTGTTCGTTAAGCCCCCCATCTTTTTGATTTTGTAGTTGATTATTTCCATGTCCCATCGCTCGATTTCTTCCTCACAGAGTTCTTTTTTCCCACGTTCTCCTGCATTTGACTCTTTTTCTAGCCCAGTTTCCCTCCTCATGTCCTCAATCATGTTCCCAGTCTTTATGCTCTTCAACTACCCCAGTTTGGCATTTTAAATTCATCTTTTCAGGTTTTTTATGGGTTGGTCAACGTTGGTCAACAGGTGCGACCCCCTGCGTATACAGGGCCCCGTATACGCGGCCCCGTCGACACAACGCCCAACCCCTATATATATGCCCATTGCGCCTTAACTTTCCATCATTTTGCAAACAAATTGGGGGGATATTTTGCCATTTTCTTCTGCCTACCTTCTTCCCAAGCACCTACGTTCTATAACGCATCCGCATCAACTGATCCTTACCCTCTTAAAAGCCCAGAGGTATGCTCTTAGTTGTAGGGGCATGAAGCCTATGTGTAATTAATTAAGACTTTGCACCTCTAAAGGGAAGAAACGAAAATAATGGCTTAAACTCCAACTTATCCCTTATTGTTTTTGGCTCTAACCCATCAATTAACACTTCGGGGGATTTAATGGAATGCCCGTGCCAGCATCATAACTTAGTCAAACTAAAAAGGTGTATAAGAACCATTTTGAGCAACTTGTGCACAATCTAATTGGTGGTTATGTTTGATTTCAGATGGTACCAAAACCAAGGCACCCAAGGGGCGAAGGATCATCACAACCTAGGGACAAGCGTCCACAAACAGGAAGGGGACAAGGCGTGTAGGAACCAAAGCATGTGGAGGGCTCTCATGCAACTGGCCCTCTCCATGAAGAACCTGATGTGGAATCTGTCTATCAGATTCCTAAAGAGAAGATTCCCAGTGGGTAATCACAAAGGGATGAAACTCCAGGGATAGTGCCACAGCTTGAGGTCACCCTGACCCAAGCATGTCTTGATGCTATCAAGCCATGGGAAGTACAACGAATGGTCCTACAAGAGTTAAACTTTGGACCATTTCTCAAGAACGCACCAGAAGATGTGAGACTTCAACTACAAAACTCTTCAATGTGGCTAGTTATCACAACCAGTGGTGAATGGTACCTAGGAGAGACCTATCTCTTCTGGACAAATTGGCAACCAGGGTCCAGAGTAAGAGTTAAAGACATCTATGTCTCTTACTCTACAAAAGCAATTATGCAAGCTCTATGGTTGCTAAAGACCAAAGCAGATGTGGTGGAGATCCCAAAACAAGCAAACCCTGAGGTAAAAGGGGAGTGGATCAGGCGGTGCTATGGGGTAGATCATAAGGAGTTCGGCACTCTAACCACCATAGAGAGCGTGTATTCAAAGATTGTGTCTTACCACCTAAACCCAACGATGAGACCTAGCAAAATCACGGCCTTCTCCACTCATGCATGTGTCACCTTAAGTGGAAAATTTCCAATGAGTCTTCCATAGTTGTTATTCTTGGAAATTGAAAAGAAGTTCATCAAAAGCGAACGTGGAAGACAAGCTCTCCCCTTCCCCTGCCTAATCAAAAAGTTATGCAAATGGGCAGGGATAGCATGATATGCCAATGATACACTCCAGCACGCCCCGATTGCCTCATGGAGGAAAATGATGAAGGACAGGACTCTGGCCACTACACACACCGAGGAGGAGCATAAACCACCTCCACCACCTACACAAATAATGAGGTCAAGTTTGCAAACTATTGCAGAACACATCTGTGAAATCTGACAATCGCTCTTAAGCCAGCAAGAGCAATCTGGAAGGATCGGTGGAGGAGGAGATCCTTCAATTTATCGCCCTGCAATGAGCCACCTACAGCAAGTGGCTCGATTAGTCAGTTTATTAGAAAGAGCAGGGTCGATGTTCTCCGCTACCCAAACGCAAGTGCCAGCAGGAATAGATCCTAGTGTCCAAGAGGTAATGGTATCAAATCAACAACTATTCCCTGAAATCTCAGGGAATGCTGCTACCTTCTCAATACGTCTAGAAGATGGTAAGGGGGCAACAGTCCTGGTGATGCAGCACCAAGGATAGGAGATTTCAACTGAAGTGGTTGCTGATATGATTGTTATGGCTCTTAATGCACCGGTGGCACCTGTACTAGATGTAGATGGACTTCAAGATGTACATGCATCCACCAGAACTTCATGTAGTAAGATTAATGCAACACAACATGAAGAACTGTTGGACCAACTAGTGGGAACTGAGCAACCGCTTCCAGATGTCTTTGACCTTCCGGAAAACGTCACTACAACCTAGTTAGAGCTGCTCTCGACAAGGGGTAAGAGCCTTATTTTAGAAGGGCAACTTGAAGCTGCTCAAGCCACTTGTCAATGCTTGGTAATAGACATCGCCCAATTAAGGATCTAACTTGTCGATCCAGCTCTTCTCAACCATGAGCTCACCAAAGATGAAGCTTTTCAACAGCTTCAGGTCAAACTTCAAATCGTTGAGGATGAGCAAGAGTTGGCGATCCTTGATAAGTCCTTGGCACATGCTCAGACATATCACATAAACAAGGACTTGATAGAGGTTTTCCAGGAGAACGTCAGGTTGACTACAGAGGTCCATCACCTACATAATGTTGGTGCTAAAAACAAGCACATGAAAAATTTTATTCACAATAGCAGGAAGAGCTAGCCGGGGTGAATGCTAATGTGAGAAGGTTGGCCACTGAGAATCAAAATCTGTCCATGGAGGAGGTTCGAACCTTGCAACAGAAATCTACCATTGAAATCGCCTCTTGGAAGAACGAGGCCCTAAAATTTGAAAAAGTCAAGAATCATTACAGGGACCAAGTGGGATTGCAAAAGTAAGTGAATGAGAAATAGATTCAAGTTGCAAAGGCTAAGATGAACCAAGCACTCCAGAGCTCCAAGAAGGAGGCGAGGTATGGCAACCTATCTTTGATGGGTTGAATGCCTACAATCAAGCTGAAATCTACCTCAAAGAACTACAAATTTAGGAAATGACAGGGTATATGGAGCTTGCCAACCTTCGCTATGCAAACTTGGCAATGCTTATAGCTGGGAGACCATGGTCTAAATTGAAAAAACAAGTGGACGCCTCGTATTCTCTATATGAGGGAGAGTTCCAAGCGCACAAAGCAACGAAACAAAAATTGGAAATAGCAAATGCAGAACTCGAGGTTCTCCGCATGCGATTTGAAGGATAACGTACAGTCATAGAGAACTTGGCCCATCAAATGAATGACTACCAGTAGTTGCAGACATCAATTCGAGCATTTGACATCGAACGAAAACAGTTCACAGCCTAGTTTGTCAACTTGAAAGAACTTTTCCCTATGCTGTCGTGTCCTTGGGAGGTTCCTGTCCTAGCACACATTGGTGAAACCACTTGGATAGTGAACGATCCCAAAAGTAAGGAGGAAAAGATGAGGGTCCTCTTGGAGGCTTTCCGATTGCCTCCAGAAGTTGTAGCTACTGCAGGGCAGCCATCATTCATGCCACCGCAACCACACTGGCTAGAGGCTGGTGAAGGGCCGTCGGAACCATCACCACTAGGGACATTGTGATCTTCTCCAGTAATTTTTGCATATTTCTACATAGTAGAGAATCCAGGATCGGCAAGGTGTTCAATTTTATCTCTAAATACCACCATTTTTGTAATTTTTTCTTCTCTGTATACTCGGGCACTTGGCACGTCATGTGTGTATGTGTGTATGTGTGTCATATGTATCAAATCATGTGTGTTGTAAATAAAAGTCCATACCTTCCAAATTGTAAGAGGAACTCAAGGACAAGTTTTTACTCAATCGTAGGGGTATGATAAATTGCTACACGATCACTACGTTTACTAGGCCGCATATACAGTGTCCCATATATGCGGCCCCATTGACATGGCCCGTGTATGCGGCACCTATTTCGGCCTATAAATAAGTGGGCTTCCGCCACACTTACGCACCTTTTTGTCAGTTGTAGTGAAGCTCTTGTAGTTTATTTCTGTGAGAGTTAGAATATTTCCCAAGTGCCCATTGTAGGTGTAAGAAAGGTGTCCAACTCTTTATCTGAGCGCTGATGTACCTAAGCCCATTGGCGTGAACAGTAATAAAGATGAGCTTTTCAATCATTCCTTGCAGCAATTGGACTTAGTCATTTAATGCATTTAATAGTTTAATATTTCTATGCTTTAATAATTCATTAAGTTTCTATTGTTATTGTTATTATTTTAATCACTATTGCTCATTAATAGTTCGTAGAAACCATAAGTATGACCATCTTGAACATAAACCCAACACTTGGCAACCTAGTGATGCGGGTAGCCCAACAGTGGTTAGCAGATGCTTAGGATGTGCACAAAAGATGGGATCAGATACTTATGCTAGAAAGAGTTAAGACATAGATTAGGATAATTATAGAATACATAATATTGCATTCCTTACTTTCCACTCCAAGAATTAGACGCTAGAAGAAAAAGTAAAAAGCCATAAAAATCAGTTGCCTTAATCTCACTTAACCATTGTAATCAGAACACACAAGTGAGGTTCATAGGACAACGACTATTCTAACAAAGGGTTTTGCTGGTTAAAAGTATGGTGTATGTTAAGTACTTACACTCTATGGAATTCGACCAAGTTGCATGTGAACACCCATGATTCGCATGGTTGGGCGTAGGGGTACCTAGCTACTCATCAGAGGTGAAGGATGAGAATATTGAGGGTGAGGAGAAGTGTAAAGAACATGAGGTGGTGATCTTGTTGAAAAGGACATGGGTTGACAGTACTCAAGAGAAGGTTAACGATGAGGTGAAGTAGAGGGTGTTGATCCATTCGAGGAAATAGGGTGTTGAACATAATAAACATTTGGTGTCGGGATATATGAAGGGTGTGGTTTGTTTGGCGATGGCCTCTCCCACAACTAGGGATTTTGCCACTAAGTTTGGACATGATACTTCTGTAAAAAATCTGGATGTAGCATTCCTCCCCAATGCTCATGTAAATGTAACAATACTGGGCATTGACTTTCGGGGTGATCGTACAGACAAACATCGCATTGATACTTATGATTAGTAGTTGAGCCCATATCCTTATTGTCTTCAATCCTTCTTTCCAATTGTCGAGTGGTGTTATGTCTTGTTTCTCGGTTTGGCATCCTTTGCTTGTTCTGTTTGTCAGAGTGATCATGTGTGGTTCCACCTCTAATAATGTTAGCATATTCTCCACATTTTTCATGTACCCATTCCTCAATCTTATTGATCTCTGCCTTAATTTCCTTTAGTGATTGTAGTATTGGCAAAGATGATTCCACCTCCATGAGGTGAGTTGGTTTCTCCTCTTTATGGACCTTTGTTATTTTAAGATTTTGGTCCTGTTGAGATCTTTCAACATTCTTCCATTTGGCTATTTCTTCTTCTTCTTTTTCTACCTGCTTGATAAGCTCTTGGAATTGGTGGCTTCGTAGTTCATATAGTTGACCTAGGGCACACATCCCTAGGGTCTCCCTCATTTCATTACGGAGCCCATTCATGATGTGATACATTAGCTTTTTCTCAGAGAACCCATGGCCTAGGCATTTGTTTAATAATGAAAAATATCTTTCTAAGGCCATGTCCAAGGGTTCATATTGCCCTTGTTTCCACTCTTGGATTTGTCTTCTCAAGGCTAACACTCTTGCA
>MNCI01024433.1:325344-348844 GCA_015680685.1 Gnetum montanum | reverse complement strand
AAGGGGGCACTGGAATTCTTGCAGTTTTTGCTGCGTAATTTCAGCATCATCGTTTGGTCCCATGTGACCGGAGATGTTGCTGGTGCCGTTCTGGAGCACCTGTTGCCAGGGTCCTCGCAGGGGGTTCTGGCCTATCTGACAGACGGGGCGATTGAAATGGGCAATCCCGAGGACCGAGCACTCAGGTCTCGTGGTCTGAGGCACTTGCGTTGGATCTGGAATATGACCCGCTTCAACTGCTACCACGCATACAACACGTTGTTCGTGGCCCGCCATGTGTCAACGTACTTCCAGAACCCTCAAGGCACGGTATACTACGCAGGCGGGTAAGCAGATCTGGATGACTGTATTGTCTTTATGTGTTAGAATGCTTGTTTTCAATGTAAAAAAGGAGGTCTAACTGTAGAGTGTGAATTGAACTTACGCTGTATTGTATAGGTTTTTTATCCGCGACAACAGACTAATCGGCGACGACGATACGCTACCCCGTGCCGAAACAGCGATAACGCTGTTTACCGCGACGAATAACGTATGAGCCGGTGTCGTTGGACAAATCGGCCATGAGATGCGTGAGTACCACTCACGCTATGAGGAGGCCTTCAAGAAGTACCGGGAACTCGAGTGGCTGCATGAGGATTGGACGCTGGATCCGCCCCTCAGCATCGAGGACGTGGAGAGAGAACTCCCGCAATTCCCGTTGCCATTTGGCCCCGGTAAGGTTATTGCGTGTTTTAGTGTTATTTGCGTAGTTGTGATTTATGACTATGGCGATAATGTTTGGCGATGTCTTGTGTCTTTGGCTTACACCTTTGGCTTACAGTCAGGGAATCCCAGGAGATTACCCTTACAATTTCCGGCCGCGAGGCGAGAGATGTCCTCTTTCGTTATGGGGACATCAAAGAGGCACAGCGTTGGCTCGGGCACTCGGCGGCCCAAGCTGCGGTGGTCGCAAACATCCAGACCGCAGGGCTAATGCACCTGTTCCTAGCCGCCACTCCTGACGTTCCCGCCAGCAAGATGATCGGCCTGGTCAACTCCTTCAATGCGAAGGCTGACCGTTTCAGCACGCGCGTGCGTAACGTGCGTGTGAACTTCGACATCAACGCTCAGCTCTTCTCAGACCTATTTGGCATCCCCTCCAGTGGCCTTCTGATAAACGTGAAGGCCCAGAGGGGCGTCAAAGTGGAGGCGCTTCTTCAGGAGTGGGCCAGAATCCCTAAGGATATCAAGGGATTTCCCTGCGAGCAGTTCGAGCTGGCGACCGCCAAAATGCTGTATCCCCTTTTTCAGGCCTGTACCTTCCCTAAAACCCTCTCGCAAGCGCGGTTCTTTTCAGTGGAACAAACACGTATTATGCGGGAGGTGCTGGAGGAGGGAGCCCGATTTGACTGGGGAAGTCATCTCGCCAAGGGTTTGCGGAGCGAGATGGTCAAGCTTCGCGAGAAGCTTGAGTCTCACTTCAACGTGCATCATGCCTTTTTCATCGCTGCCCTCCAGTGGTTTGCTGAGTATCTGGTCGTTCAAAGGAATGGGGTCTGGGTACAGCAAGACCGAGACCAGCAGTCCAAACCCTGGATCGCCCACATCCTCAACACTACCCGTGGGCAGGACCCGCTGGAAGGGATCGGAGAATCAATGTCCGTGACAACCAAAGGCATGACGGCACCCCGAGTGCGGGGCCTCGACAATGTAGGCGTGATAATGCCTACCTACACTGGCGATGCCTCGCGGGGGAAACGCTTGGCAGAGGAAATTGTGGAGCCTGCAGCTTGGCGGAAGAGGCTCCACATGGCTGAGGCCCCTGAAGGCGAGGGAGGCCACACCGTTGAGCTCACGGTGCAGCGGACTAAGCCTCCGCCTGGTAAGTGTAGAGCCTGTGTACGCAATGTTTAACTTTGACTAGTGGAATTTTGTTTCTAACGCATGAGGATGTAAGCAGCAAAAAAGACAGGTCGACTGACCCCTGAGACAGGGGCAATAGTGTTAAAGCGTGGGGAGGGGACCTCAATTTTGGAAGTAGAGGTCCCGGCTGCTAGCACGCGTCGTGCGCAGCCTTCATCGCGTAGGGCGGCCCCAGCGGCTAGTGGGAGCCGCGTACAGACTGGGGAGGAGGCCCCTGCTACTGGAGCTAGAGATGCACAGACCCCAGTGCGTGAAATAGAGAAAAGTACGGAAGATGTCGATGACGCTGCTACTGTCACCGACAGAGGTAATGAGCGTATGTCATTTTTTTGTTGCTTTTACGGGTTTTGCAAGAATCTGTAAATAGGTAATATCTAACCGAGTTATGTTATAGGAGAAAGGGATGCCTCGACGTCTGCCGCTGCTAACGCGACGTGGAGAGACCTCCCCGATAAGTTTGCCTTCATGGAAGGCGTGATTAACGACATGATCGAGCGTCTTGAACGCATTGACCCTGGTGCTGGTAAGTTAGTGAAAGTAACTGCGTAATGTCTTGATGATAACATGTCATCTGTCTTGATGCTTGTTTCTGTCAGGAGCTCACCTCCGATGGGACCCCGCGGAGCCCATTGACCTGGACACAGCAGAGCCTCCATCTGATGGGGCGTTCGTGCCACGCAACATTTATTAAGAAATGCGTAAATGTGCGTTACGCTCGACACGCTCCGTGTGGGAAAGTAGGAATATCAACGAAGACCTATGGAGAAAACTGTAGCGGTCAGAACAAAGGGTCAAGTCCTTGACTAAAGAAGTCGAGGACCTGAGAGCGCGCTACGAGTTCCTACAGGCTCGAGTGACAGGAGACGACGACTGGCGTACTGCTATGATTGATCACTCCCGTTATTGGACAGCGATCAAGAACAGCGTACAGACCAGCCGAGCGTTAATAGAGCAAAGGATGCAAATAGAGCTCCTTGGTCAGAAAAGTCGAGACTGGAGGGACTACTGCGCGGGTGTACAGGAATGGGGGCAGAAGGAGAAGGACCACAAGCATGTGTACAAAAGGGAAAGCACCGCCTACAGAAAACGCTACCGTGATTCTGCTATTAAAGCACGGTCCCTGGAGGTCTTTGTAGACACCATCGGAGCGTCCGAGGCCTTCAAGAAGTTTGAAGAACAGGTGACCGTCACTGCATCTCCGGAGAGAGCGATGGTCTTTCCTGGGAATCAAGCTTCAATCCCTACCTTCTACCCAGATCCTCCTGCTTGGAGTAGCGTGGAGAAAGGGAAGGTAAAGGCAAGGATGGCTTTGGGCGAGGATGCGTGGCAAGACCTAACAGAGGATGAAATCATGAAGCGTTTGTGGGCTGGTTTAGATAAGCTTCCCTTTGCTGCTGAAGCTGGGTCCTCTCGAGTAAGTTTACGCATGGCTTAGCCAGCGCGTTTGCCGACATAACATTGCCTATGCTAATTTTTACGCTATTTGTGTTTCAGGTACCAGAAGGTGGAGAACGTCCGCCAGCTGAGGGGCTGGAGGAGGAAACTATGGATGCCGAAGTAGAACACGAGGAAGAGCGTCTTCCTGTGGAGCCAGCATTAGAAGAAGAGACAATCTTTCCAGGAGGGGTACTTCCCGGAAACGATGGCCCACTGGAGGATGACCTTTTGGGGTTGGACCTAGAGTTGAAGGACACGGGTGATAGTGGCAGTATGGGTCATGCATGATTTTGTTTTCTGGTATCATGTTATAAATGATTTGAAAGACAAACACGTTATAGATTTTCATTGACTATCAGCTATCTATCATATGTTTTTGTTATTTTTTGCCTTAGCTGAAGGCTGTTGCGGGCCGAAAGCGTAAATGGATTACGAAGAAAGCGTAACTAGTTTAAGGCCGTTGCGGGCCAATGCGTAAAGTGTGAGATAGAATAACTAGTTTAAGGCCGTTGCGGGCCATTGCGTAAAGTTTGAAGTACCTACTAGTTTGAGGCCGTTGCGGGCCGAGCGTAAAGTTTGAATTAAAGTAAAGAAAGTGTAACTAGTTTAAGGCCGTTGCGGGCCATTGCGTAAATTTTGAAGTAAAGTAAAGAAAGCATAACTAGTTTAAAGGCCGTTGTGGGCCATTGCGTATAATCGTAAATTTGCTACTAGTTTAAGGCCGTTGCGGGCCATTGCGTAAAGTTCGAAGTAACCACTAGTTTAAGGTTGTTGCGGGCCAAGCGTAAAGTTTGAAATAACCTACTAGTTTAAGGCTGTTTTGGGCCAAGCGTAAAGTTCGACTAAATGTACTAGTTTAAGGCCGTTGCGGGCCATTGCGTAAAGTTTGGCTAAATGTAACCCTGGATAGATATGTCAAGAATTGAGGATGCGTATGATAAGACATGTAAAGACAAAAAATGCAAAGCGTAAACACAAAAGGCCAATACTGTATAAAAGCACACAGAAATAAAGGAAACGATTGATTGCTAACTTACATAAGTGCACGCTGGAGAGCTTCGTTCAGCCGTCAGTACGCAACTATCTTTTAGCGGCTTTTATGTTAAATGCTGCATAAGGACAAGGAGGTTTATAGTTTGACTCCTCTACGCCGTCATCTGGAAATGGCAGGTCAGCCCAGGTTAAACCATCAGTAGTGTCATTGTTCTGTTCAGGGGCTTGGGGAGAAGGCTGATCGTCAGCCGTTTCGATCTCTGAACCCCGCTCTTCCTCAACGTTACTAACGGTCCTGGGAGTGATCTCGTCACCACGTATGATAACCTCCCCCCCAGCGTAAGGCAGGTGTATCTCCTGATGGATAGGCGACGAGACCGCCCTCAGCTGAGCTAACCACGACCTTCCTAAGATCAAGTTGAATCCCGGCATCTCCTCGACGACTAGAAATGTGGCTTCCGTGGGGAATTGATTCCCCGCCACAAACTCAATACGCACCGTTCCTTTGACTTGGACCCATGCTCCATTGAATGATTTTACACAGGTTGTCGTTGTGGGCGTAATCTGGTCGACCAGACCCAACCTATCCACGATGGAATAGGGAACGATGTTAGCAGCTGCACCATCATCCACGTGCACCCTCCGGATCCAGTACTGGCCGACCCGAATGGTGATGAACATAGGGTCCGTTGTCACTCGACCCTTTTCTGGATCATCTTTAACAGATTCGTCTAGAAAGGTCAACGAGGTGGGCTTGGGTTGTTCGGCTTCAGGGGGAAACATGATAGCGTGTATCGCTTCCTCTTCCGCCGGCAAGCTGGCATCCACTGATATGGATGTCAATATGCGTACCATAGCCTCGCGGTGTTCTCGAGAAGTCATTAAGAGGTCATACAAGCTCAGTGTTGTGTTCTTTTGCTTGAGAGCTTATTTCACCTGCGTGAACGCATCGAGGAGGTCCTTCTCCCGGCAGGTTGGTTTATCCCCCTTACTCTCCTCCATCCGGCCCAAGAGACGGATCTCTCGAGGCGGGGCGGTGTCAGAAGAGGGGTTGTTCATCTTCCTACCAGAAGAAGGTGGCTGCGTTCCTGTGCCTGTGGCATGCGTCTGGGGCATGGTCATGGGCACAGAGGCCAGGGGCCTAGGCTTCGGGAAGCCGAGCACAGAGCTATCTTTTGTCGCCTTAGCTTCAGTGCTTTCCTCCTTTCGCTTAGGAGGCGATGTCTGATGGTGCTGTTTGGAGGTCTGCCCCTGCGTGAGAGGAGCAGCCTGTGGTGGGGGTGCCCTAATGATAAAGGGTGCTCTCGGTGTGGGCGCAGACGAAGCTGCGGCTTGGGCAGTAGCGTGTGACTGAGGCCGTACCTGAGAAGGCGCCCGTATAATGAACGGCGGCCGTGAGACCCCACCTGCTGCCGAAGAAGTAGTTGGCCCCCTTTGTGAGCTGGTGGGCACACGCAAAACAAAAGGTTGCTTTGGCGGCCTCTTACGCTCACCGTCTGTACTTACCACAGTGATTGTAAAAGGATCGTAATTTGCGTTTAACGGATCCTTATATACATGTAATGTCTGGTTTTCGGGACGTGTTGGGTTACTGCTGTCGAGTTTCAGATGACCTTCGTCGATCATGCGTTGAATATCGTCTTTCAACGCCCAGCAGTAATCCGTGTCGTGACCACACATCTGGTGGTAGTCACAGAAACGGTCCAGCCTGAAAGATCTCGGAACTGCCGGTTCGTTAGGCAGAGCTAAAGAGGGGTCCGAAGCAGTCATGGATACACGTTGTTCTTGCTTCTACCAATCCAGTGTTTCGCATTCTTTGTTGACGTTTTTCGGGTAAGCCCTCTAACCGTCAACAAAGAGGGGCCATTGAAACACCGTGAAAATTACGGGTCGGCCTCAGGCGAAGATTCGTAATTTGAGCGAGAACGCGCCTCAAATTTGTCTAAGGACAAGTTTACACTCCATCACGCACGGCAGCGTAATGAGCGTAATAAGCTCCAGTACAATTGAAGGCGAATTTGTCTAAAGACAAGTTTACGCTCCATCACGCACGGCAGCGTAATGAGCGTAATAAGCTCCAGTACAATTGAAGGCGAATTTGTCTAAAGACAAGTTTACGCTCCATCACGCACGGCAGCGTAATTAGCGTAATAAGCTCCAGACAGTTAAGCAAAAATCCAGAGAAGCACGATGGGTTGGCACTTGTTCTCACAAACGCTTAAAACAACTGATCTTTACGCGCGTTACGCGGCAATGCGTGCTCATGCGTAGGTCAGAATGCAAGCACGCGCTCGGTACGCTACGTCACGCACAGCTACGTGATGAGCGTAAGTTACACTTTGATTACACTCCACCGCACGTAGCTACGTGGAAAGTGTATGTTACATTTACGCTACGTCGCGCACAGTTGCGTGATGAGCGTAAAACAATCTTGAGCGTGTTGTTGTTACACCAAAGTTGCGCTCATACACGCAACACAACACGAATGAGCGCAAACGCAGCCAAGACACGCCTATCATGGGCCTACTCTTTACACGCACAACACGCAAACGAGCGTGTTGTGCATAGTCGCAGTTCGACTTAAAAGCATCGCGTCGACAGGATCCGCGACATTCGGGCCCACATCATCAGGGTTGCGCGTGTCGCGGTCCATAAATACCCCGATTGACAAATCTACAAAAAGGGGGGGGGATTTTGAACAGGTGAGCAAGAAGTGAAGAAGTTAACAAACGAGAGCACCAGAGCACTTACCGCTTTTCATTGGCAGCAGATCAAGAGGACAAGAGCATTTTCTGAGCAAGGGAACACTTATCGCCTTGAACAGAGAAACAAGAGCAACCTTTTGGTGACCGCCGCAAACGCCATCCTTCAGCAGAAACAGAACACACCACGCCTGAGCCCTAACAGCAGATCTACCCGAAGCAGAGAAGCAGAACGGGAATTGCAGAGTTGTCTCGCCCAGTTAGCGGGTTCTATCATTCAAAAGATCGACAGACTTCCGAGCTTGACCATTCCTGCACCTAAGCTTTGGCCTACAAGGTAGATCAGACTTCTGTCCAGACAGTTTCTTGTTGTTTTGTGCTCATTTTATGTCCAGTCGTTGGGGGTTTTCTCCCATTGTAACGTGATATACACATAAGCATATATCCGATCCAGCATTGAAACATAGATCTTTGATCTTCGCGACGTACACGTTTTCTTTTCCCTCCCGATTAGCATCTTTTCGGCGTTTTGGCGTTATCTTCAAAGCGATCCGTCTACGTCGTTGTCTTCCCGTTTTACGATCTCTCGCACTAGATCACGGCACGCAAAAACCCATAATCATCATCGCTTTTACTGACCCGTAAGTCCCTGTCTGATCGACAAGACTGTTCAGGGCACCGCGGATTCGTTTTTTTTTCAGCTTAGCCCAACCCGCGGTTGCTGCTCCAACAACACCTACTGGGTGGTGGATAGCGCAAGTAGCACCATTCACGTGGGCTATCCCAATAGTACTACCAATGGGTCATGCCCCCACCCCCACCATTCCATAGGTGGGAACCATCTCCGTAGTTCCCTAATTGTCTACAATGTCGCAGGGTCTGGACTAAGCGTTCCAGCTCATCCAGACCCTCACCAAGGAAATAAAACACCTCAAAGCTATTGGGTCTGACATGGTACAAGTCATGGACTTTTACCAAGATGACCCTATCAGCCCTACAATCCTTGCTCTGACATTACCCCTAGGGATGTCCCTCCCCCACTTCATGAAGTACGATGGGGAGGGAGATCCCAATGCACATCTTTTCATGTTTAGGTCTAAGTCTCTTTTGTTGCAACAATGGCCGCACATGATTATTCATGTCTTTGCCATGTCCCTAGCTAGGAAAGCCCTAGATTGGTACCATGCACTACCACACTCATCTATTTCAACTCTGGAAGAGCTTCTGACCCAGTTCGTAACATGCTTTAAGTACAAATTGAAGCCAGAAACCACGTTGGATGAGTTGATGAGCATGAAGTAAGATCCTCTAGAGCCAGTCCAAAAGTTCATTTAGCATTGGAGTGCGACCCTTAATGAATTTTTGAGCCCATCGCGAAGGCCCACTTGCTAGCCATCTTTAAGGATGCAGNCATTGTTAGCATTGAGGGGATTTGTGTAGACATGCATAGATTGGTTCTCNCTCCCCTCGCACTCTTAGTCAAGCCTTTACCCAAACTAAGAGTATACAGGACGTGGCCAAGGCAAGCAAAGACATGGCCTACATTGCCTACAAAAACACCTTTACAAAGAAAGACAAGGGTAAGGCCCCAACAACCACAGTGGCCATTGTGGTGACCGAAGCCAAGCCTAAACCTAGTAATAATAGTAATAAGAACAACAATAAATCGGTTGTACCCACAGCTAACCCCGCACCCAAGTAGGACCATGCACTACAACCTATTATACTCACACCTGAGACATCTGCACAACCCAAGTTAAACTTTGAGCATAAAGATTGCTCAACATATACCCCACTACCACTCAAGCCTTCGGGAACTTTTGAAGTAGCTATTGGCAATGGGGCACATCCAACAGAAGCAGATGTCAGAAAAAGAAATCAGGAGACATCAACGCTACTATGAGCTCCTTAGGAACCCCTCTTTGACCCTGCCCAATGAGCCCCTAGTTCCTAAGGATTTCAGGTTGGATAGGTTTTATGACTATCACCAATAGTGTGGTCACAACATAAATTACTATCTAGTGTTGCAGGATGACATCCAGAGATTGATCGATCAAGAAAAACTAGTGCTAGATGAAAGCAACCCAGTACACCATGAGAACCAATCTATGCATGTCTACACAAATCCCCTCAATGCTAACAATGTCAGTTACATCATCACCACCATCGATATTGACAGTGATCCTAGGCCATCCCAACAGCCATTCATGGTCTGTGTGCCTCAGCATAGTGCACCAGTACCACCAGCGGCTAGCCAAAGCTTGCAACAGTCATTCATTCTTAGAGTCCATCCACAGGCATCCATCTCCGCATCACTTGTTAGCAAAACCATGCTACCCCACCCTTTAACGCCTTTAACTCCATTTATCATCAGGGGGCTGACTCCTTTGATAGTCCCCATCCCATGCAAGATAGCTGAACAGCCTTCTCATCCTGAAAGGAAAGAAGTATGTTTCACAGGTGAGACATTGAGAGGAAGTACCATCCAAGGTATTCCCAAGCCTACATCTTCATCCCCTACATCTATGCCTTCATCATCAAATACGGACGTTGCCACGACAACATAATCTACATCGCCCTACCAAAAGGGGTCTGAACTCAAACTCGAAGTCTCCCCTCCTTGGGAAATTTGTCTTCTGGGATGAATAGAAGAGGAGGAAAGTGTTAGATAGGGGGGTGACCAAGACCTCTTGGATGTCCTCACTGAGGTCAAGCAATCTCCAAAACAAAAAAACACTACATTGAGCTTGTACGACCTAATCATGACATCTTTCCCACACTGTGAGGCTCTGATCCGCATGTTGACAGTGATTCCAGTCAACAAGGACATGCCAGTGGAAGAGGAAGTGATCCACTCAATCATGCTTCCCTCTGCACCTGCAATACCAGAACTGTCTCAACTAACTTTCAGTGATAGCTTCATTAGGGAAGATCCCAAGAGAGGTCAGGTGACTACGGAACCTCTATTCATCACAATTTGGGTTAGCCAACACCAGATCCAAAGGGTACACATTGATGATGGGGCTGCCACGAACGTCATCCCCTTCCCTATTGTGGACAAGTTGGGCTTAGTCAACCATATCAAACCCACAATGACATCATGCCTGAGGTCATTCAATGGGGTGCGGGTCATGGTGAAGGGCACAGTCCACATAGACTTCATACAAGGGGACCAGTTCCCCACAAAAGCAACATTCATCATGGTCGAGGAAATGCCCAGGCTTAACTTGATCTTGGGGAGATCATGGTTAGCATAACTTAGGATTTTTTCCTTACCTATACACCAGGAGATCCACCTACCATACGCAGGTAGTAAGGTGGTGATCCATGGTGATGAGGTAGCAACACAAGCAATCCACAACATAGACATGGAACAGGGCTTAGAGGTTATAACTTCTGAGAATGAAGCACCTATCGTAGCTCACAATGACCATTTGGCAGAAGGATCATCTTAGCAAGCTGATCCCCAAGATGAAAATGCATGGGCTGAGTCACCCTTCCAAGTGGGGGCAATTATGTAGATGACGGCTCTGGTAGAACATTCTGGCCTTATGTTTTGCTCAACCCGCGTTGGGTCAAAAAGCAGCTACGCCTAGTGTAGCAACCCCACTACTTCCTACCCACACACCATTCTTCTTCATTTACACAATGGCCCGAGAAGGCCTAAAACTATGCCTCCCTATGGCCCGAAATGGCCTAAAACTACCTATGGCCCAAAATGGCCTAAAACTAGCAATGTGCATTTACCCAAAGGCCTGAAATGGCCTAAAACTAGCATCGGCCCAAAACGGCCTAAAACTATCATAAAAGAGTCAAAGTTTAGCATGACATTAAGCACATACACAACGTACAAGTTAGCATGGGAACTAATTCATCTCTTTATTCAAAATTTTGGTCTTCTAGCCAATGTTTGCAAAAATTTTACAAGAGTTCAAAATTTCAAAAAAAAAGATCCCATGCTATCATGGGTTGTCCCTATTCACATGATCTTCATCACCCACTTTTGCACCATTTCCCTTTGCATTGCCTTCCCCTATGTTGTCTTCTGTCAATTCTTCATTCCCTCCCTCTATGGGCCCTGCACCCTCATCTGGAGCCTACATCATAGGAACGAAGTAGTCAGCTAAAGCAATGCATGCAAGTCACAACAGAGCATGAGCATTAATATAGCAAAAGGAAACCAACCTGAGAAGGGCCTACATCTGTCTTGAAGGGTATTTGATCTAAACCAAGCCCAAGGCAATGACAAACCTCCTCTTCCATGATATCCACCCAATGCCTTTTTCTTAGTTCAACATTTGCAGCAGCTCTCTCCCTTTCAGTGGTTGTCCACCTTGGTGGCCCTAGAGAAAAGGAGATGGTTGCAGTCTCTCCTATGGAAAGGTCCACTTTCCAATCAGGATATTCCATAACCTTTACCTACTCTTTGAACTTGGCATAGGCCTTAGAATCATCAATAGCATTTATGAATGCTTTATATGTAAATGCCTCCACAGCAGCATCCCTATACAGTTTATGATGGTTGGCATTTTCTAGTTTATACATGTGCTTATGGTTTTCCTAGGACTACCCCCATTCGTAAACTTTGGAGCTGAAATCTTTCAAATCCTAATACTTGTGGGCCAGTAGGTGCATTTGCATATGCTATTCTATTATGTCGTGGGTGGCTTCGACATTCTGATGCATGATAGTCCAAAACTTGGCATAGTCTATCACAGCTGTGTGGCAATCCTCATTATTAGTGTCATGGGCTATGAGGAATTTGTTCCTTGACTTGAGATCCTCCACCTCAGTGCTCAGTTTGGCCTTCTCTTGTTCAACCTTTTGGACCTGTTTTCATAGGTCCTCGTTAACGCGCTTATACTCCCATAGGAAGTGTGCCGAGTGCAAAGGGCATTTGCAAGCCTCGTCATATACATGATGAGACACCTGAATCACTTCAGGCAAGAATGTAGACACAAAACTAACTTTGAAAGGCCATGCTGGGTCCCATTTGAGTCAAGAGGTTGCTATGATATGAAGAGCATACCAATTGCATTAGTATAGCAAAAGTAGCAAACTCATGAAGTTCTAGCACAAAAACACGAAAGCACCTAATACTACTACTTACCTATGTCAGGGTCCACTTGTTGAACATGGCTGATCATGTCGTCAATGATTCCCTACATAAACACAAATTTGTCAAGGACCTCAGCCCATGATTCCACATGAATCAAAGGAGGTATTGTAGCATCAACGATGACGCCTGTCATATAACTAAACATATCAGCAGATGGCTGAAGTGAGTTATGATAAAGCAAACATATTGTTGAACTCACTAGCATCCAATTATGGTCTCCCTTCTTGTTGATGCAAAATGATGATGGTAGCCTGGCCAGAGGTTCCTGCCAGGTCCCTACGGACCCCTTCTTCATGCGTTGGTGCCTTTTCTTTTAGGAGACTAGCATCTTTTTTATTCAAGGGAGATTCCTCTTCGTTAGTAGGAGGATTCATCCTAATAACAAGAGCCCCTGCCTTAGCGGCAGGAGCTCCCTTCCCTTTGACCAGGGGCCCTTCTCTCTGAGACTGGGGCCTCCAGGTCTTTATTCATCATCCCTATCTTAAGGGCTGACACCTCTTCATCACCTTCTTCTTCTTCTTCTTCTTCTTCTGGTAGTCAAGAAACGTGTTCGCATTAGCTCAAGACAAGTTAGTGTAAGGTAGTTGCTACGCTATGCTACGTCGCCTAGCATAGGATAGTGTAGTGGACAATAACAAAGTAGGCATTAAATAAAAGTGTTTACCAATAGGGGATTGCATTATTTGTAGCTTAAGCTGCAGTCTCCACCCCTTCTCTTCCACTGTGCATAGGGTTTCCTTAGCTAGAGGAGGCCTCTTCTGCCACAACTTGCTAGCCATAATCTCGGTTATGAGATGTTCCTTCCATGACACTCTACCATCCATGGCGAGGGGTTTCTCTCCTATGTTGTCCTAGCCACGAATGTTGTGGGCCATCCAATCCTTAGTCATCATAGAAAATGACTTCCCAATTATTTCTGGGGGATCTTGGGCTTGGGTAGTCTGAAGGATCTATCAAATCCACAGTTTGGAAATCTGGTTGCGATTTCGCATGGCCCAGACTCCATTCTCCTGAACCACCAGGAACTCTACAAAATGCTTCAGGCAAGCTATCTAAAAGGTGTAATGGATATTGGAATGCGACTCCATTTTCTTATGGAGCCCCAATATTTCAGTCTGCAAGCCTTTACATAAAAACCTGGCCTAATTATAGTGGGCCACCTCCTCCATCACTTTGCGCATTACCCAGGCCTACTCAATCCCCATGACCTTCCCTTGGAAGAGCAGATGGGGAAATGCATGAACATGGAAGATAGGGTAAACCCCCTTGGTGGGTCCTTCTTTGAGCTTCTCCATGGGGAGCCCCTTTTGCTCCCTGGTGATCCCTAAACACTCCTGGATGTCCTTCTTTTCAAGGGTCAGCTCCATCTTGGATTTTGACCCCATGAGGATGCCATCAGGAGGGACACCGAAAAGGTCCATGAATAGCTGGTTATTGATTTCAATGACCACCCATATGCCATGTACGTGCATGCAGAAGAAGCTCACCTTGTTGGAAAAGGAGTCGACCAAGGAGAGCATCTCGGTGGCTGGAACATTTGGATTCAGGACCAGGAACAAATCCATAATCCCAGCCTTTTGGATGTTCTCGACTAAAGAGTCGAAGGCTGCGTTGTTTATCCAGCGTTGGCTCGTATCTACTTCTATGTACTTGAAGTAGATATTTTCCCCTTGTGTCTCAGTGGTTACCACCATTACCTCCTGGGGCTTTTTTTCCCCTACAACAGTTTTCACAAGAAATGTTTAGCATAAAAACATAGAAAATTCAAAGACTGCAAAGACACTTGAGCATGCAACACTTACTGTTCAACCTACCATGTTGGTATGGTGATAGGAATGGTGGAAGACTAACCAAAACTTGATCAACAGTTATCTATTTGAAGAGTTCTTCCCACCCCTCATCCAACCAACTAGACCCCTTTCACTAGTTGTAGGGAATGGGGAATAGGTGTGGGTAGGTGTGGTATTCACCCTTGCATTGACCAATCACACCCACCTGTAGGTTCTTGGTAGAAGAGAACTCCTGCAAGGCTATACATGCTATAGTCAGCAGACCTGGTTGGTCATGAACCCCTTCCTTGCTGATGTAGAACCTAGTAACAAGAACATACTATTAGCATTTGGCCAATATGGCAAGCGTCACACAACACAGCAGAACAAGGTTGCAAAAAACTCACTCGCTAGCATAGTAGAAAGTTCCTAGTGGGTTTTGGAAGCATGTTTCCATATAACGTGCAACAAACAATGTGTTGTAAGAATGGTAGTAGCTATATTCAAGCATATCCCAGATCCAAGGCAAACGCCTTAACCCTGTTGGTGTTGAATGGATCCTCCTCCCTACCTGCTCATGATCACCTAGTTCATCAAAAACCTCAGGATGCCTCGACTTGCCCCAGGTAATATGGCTTCGGTTACGATGGCCGCCTCTTCCTCCTTTAGGTATGACCAAACGATCACACTCAAGTATTGGAGGAGATAGTGTAGGAACTCCTATGCTCCTTCCCTGAACCATACCCCTTGCTCTCCCATACGTATATGGGGAGGAGGGGCATTGGCCATGGGTTTGCTTACGTGACACAGGACCCCTACAACTTCTAAGACAATCAGGATTGGCCTCAACCCCATCCTGCACAACACAACCAGCGCAAGCATTAGCATCATGTCTAAGCACAATACGCACGCAACATAGCAATGCCTAGAAATCCATGCATATAGCATAGCATAGCCATCTTTCCACACATAGCATAGCAAGAACATAAAAGTGCTAGCATAGCAGGAATGGCCTAACATAGCAACAAAGCAACTAGCATTAATAGGACAATTAACAATATGCCTTGACAAAACACGTGTCACACCGTTGCATCACACATGGCCTAGCCCTCTTGAGGGTTCTATGCTATGTCATTCAAAAGCTAAGTAACTTAAACTATCCAAGCCCCCATGGTTATGACAACTGCAGCAGTGGCATTTAAGTGACCTTGCATGCAATGATGGCGTAGCATTTATGCACCCGCTGTGGCCGAAATGGCAATAGCGGCAGTGCAAGGGCCAAAGAAATGCGATGACAGAAAGCACAGATGACTAAGACTAGGATACACAATGAAAGTAGAGAACAAAAAAATTATAATAGAATTACGAAAAAGTAGAGGAAGCATAGTAACCTATGGTGTCAATGGCATGTCCTCTCATGCCACGACGTGCGCTTGTGTCATGCATCCTAGGGTTTTTTTCACCTCCTTGACCTTTGCAAGTGCTAGATGAGTACGTTCCTTCTTAAGAGCCATCGTCCTACTTATAGACTTCCCCTCTCCGCTATGCAAAAAACCACTTTTCTTGTTGTTAGCATAATCACTTTGTGCTCTAAAATCGCCTTGTGCTCTGAATATGGGCACTGCGCTCTTACGGTGAGAATGAAAAGCTTACAGGGTTTAATCCCTATTTATGGCCGTAATGGTAAGAAAGGGAAACCTGCCACTCTATCTCTTCATTTAATGTGTAGTGCGTTGTACAGTGTAGCATGCTTACCATGACATCATAGCACTGATGGCATTAAAACCTTGACATGCTTCAAGCCAACCGTTTGCTTTCCCAAAAACAAAAAATATATTTGTTTTTGTTACGGGTTTAAAAAGACCTTAAACTAGCAACCTCCAGCTCACAGCATTACCAGTCTGAAAAGACCTTAAACTAGCAATCCTAGTGTAGTTGCACCTTTAACAGTCTAAAAAGACCTTAAACTAGCAATTTCGACCTGTTATACATTCGCAGTTCGCAATGACGTTAAACTAGCGGTTTCACACTTTCCCATCGACATTTTTGCAATTGCTAGCAGTTTTGTGTTTTCACATCAGTAGTTTGTACTTTTTTAAGCTTCACACTCTTATGCCTTAATGGTTCAAAAAGACCTTAAACTAGCCGTCTCCATCTTCTATGCTTCCGCAGTCTCGATTTTCGCATTAGCGGTTTTACATTCCTCATACCTATGATTTTCTATTTTGCATACTACTAGTTTTGCATGTTACAATTTGGCAGTCCACAATGACACTAAACTAATAGCTTGGCATTTTCATGTTAACAGTCTCATAGTTTCGCACTTTTGCATCAATAGTTTTACATCTTTAGCAATTCTGCATCCTCATGCCTTAGTAGTCTGCCATGACTTTAAACTGGAAAAATTTTAATCTTTATGTTATACTTTGCTAGTTACATCTTGTCACTACTTTGCAAGTTTTTGTTATGCATGATTACTACCAACAAGTGTCTCTTAACTAGGCTTTCATCTCTTTTTGGAAGATTAAGCAAAGGATGGAAATCCATCGCGATCTCTCCACACCCTTAATGCTAGCAGGTCCACATGGCAAGCTCGCAAAATGATTGAACCTTGACCTAATCGACTAGGGATCAACCACAGCTAGCACCATAGCATCCTTAGAAGTGTCCCCAGACTGACCTAAGCATCTAGTCTAAACCCTAGATTTAGAGGCCGGGGATGTAACCGAGGATCCTCTCGTCAAGATGCCTGTGACCACAACCAAGGGGGAGGTAAAAACATTAAAACTTAGCTGCCTCCTAGATGCACAGATGCCCAAAAATGTAGCCAAGATTCTGCAAGAAAACATCAATGTCTTCGCATGGTCATACAGTGACATGCCAGGTTTAGATCCATGGTTGATACAACACAACATCATCCTAGACCTGAGCATAAAGGTAGTCAAGCAAAAAGCTCGCAAGGTTAAACCCGAAATTGCACTAGCTGTGAGGGATGAAATCACGAAGCTATACCAAGTTGGTTTCATCCATGGGGTTGATTACTCGAAATGGGTTTCCAACATCATTGTGGTTTCAAAGAAAATGGGAAGAATATGAATCTGTATAGACTTCCGAGATCTGAATAAAGCAACAATCAAGGATGATTTCTCACTTCCAAGCATCAATCAACTCATCGACACTATGATCGGTCATGCTCTATTATCCTTCATGGATGGTTTTTCTAGATACAATCAAATCTTCATTAACTTAGAGCATCAACTAACAACAACCTTCATGACCCCATGGAGTACCTTTTGTTATACCATGATGCCTTTCAGGCTCAAGAATGCTAGAGAAACCTACTAGCAAGCCATGACCTACATCTTTAGCAACTACATCCTAGAAACATTGAATGACTATGTGGATGATATAGTAGTCAAATCCAAGGAGGTAGCTAATCACCCACGCGATCTAGGATTAGTCCTCAAGTATTGTCAAATGCACAACTTGTGCCTCAATCCTAAGAAGTGCATCTTCGGGGTGAAAATCAGATGCATGTTAGGGTTCGTGGTATCAAAGGTCAGAATACGGGTGGACCCTAACAAAGTTAAGACCATCATCAACCTGGAACCTCCCACAAACCTTAAGGAGTTACGTGGATTACAAGGTAGAATGCAATTCATTCGAAGGTTTATAGAAAGGTTAACTGTCAAGTTACACCCCATGCAACACCTTCTAAAGAAGGGGGTTAACTTCAAATGGACAACCCAATGTCAACAGGCCTTCAACAACCTGAAGGAGGAGCTTCTACACCTCCCAACAAAGCATCTACCGCAGAGGGATAAATCCTTCTTCATCTACCTTGCCACCTCTGTCACATCTATTATAGCACTGTTATGTCAGAAACAAGACGACGGATCTGAGATACCAGTGTATTATCTTAGCCATGCACTAATAGCGCACGAGGCGAAATACAACGAAGTGGAAGAATTTCCTTACCCTAGTGTTTGCATTAAAAAAGTGGAGGCATTACTTGTTTCACAGTACAACTAACATCATTTGAAAAAGTAACATACTCCAGGCTATCACTAACAACCTATACGAAAGTATCCAGATAGCCCAATGGAAAGCAATAACTATGGAGTTTGACCTACACTATGTAAGCTAGTCATCAACGAAGGGTTAAGCCATAGCGACCCAACTCACAGCCTTGCCCATCGACAACCAGGCAACCATAGATCCTGAATTCCCAAATGAGCATGTTGAAATTATCAACATCATCCCATTGCATCTCAAAGCTACTTTACATTTTGACGGTGAATCAACTGTGCGAGGAGGTAGTGCAGCTACCGTCATCATGTTCCAAACTAGGGAAATGCACCCATTTTCTTATCGTTTTACATTCCCTTGCACCAACAACGTGGAAGAGTACAAGGGGCTACTCATAGGCCTCTTAGCTACACAAGCACTACGCATATAATACCTAGAAATTTGAAGAGATTCACAACTACTTGCGAATCAAATCACTGAGGTCTACGCCTACAAAGCTATGCATCTACAACCCTACTACGACCTAGCAAAAAGCCTACTTAAGCAATTTACAACCATAGATGTAGAACATGTGCCATGCAATGAGAACATCGTGGCAAATGCCTTAGCTACTCTAGCACTAAACATTCCATCACATTCATTTGCAAGTCTGCGAACTTCAATTATCGAATGTATTGAGCCATAGACACTCAGGAATGGTACGCTGATATTAAAGCCTACCTATAACACAGTGAACCCCCAAGTGGATTGACATCTGCTCAGAGAGATGAAATTCATAAGCATGCTTGGCAATACGTGCTCATGGGAAATGACACCCAATGTCATCGTTCTTACGACAGGATATTTTTGGCATGTGTGGGTATGGAGCAAGCGTAGAATGTAGTTAATGGAGTGCACGAGGGACTATGTGGTGGACACATAGCACCTAGAGCTATGGCTGTGAAAATTAGACACCTAGGGTACTATTGTCCCCACATGGAACGTGACTATCTATCAAAAGTTAAGACGTGTGACATGTGCCAGAGATACACAAATCTCATACACATCTCACTTGTGGACCTGCATCCAACGCAGATCACATGGCCTTTCCAATGATGGGGACTAGACCTCATAGGACCTATCATGCCTAAGTCCTCTGTAGGGCATAGTTTCATTATCACCACCACTGAGTATTTTACTAAGTGGGTGGAAGCCATCCCCTTGAGGAAGATGATGTCTTAGCAAATTTTCCACTTCATCCTGGACAACATCATAATGGGATTTGGGCTTCCAATGACTATTGTGACCGAAAATGGACCACAGTTCAATAGTATGGAAACTCGAACCTTCTGTAGAAATCTAGGCATCAAGCAATCATTCTCCTCCCCATATTACCTGCAAGCGAACGGACAAGCGGAGGCTACAAATAATTCCATCATCAACTTGCTAAAATAGATGCTTAACAATAGCAAGAGGTAGTGGCACAAGCAAATCCTCTACGTTCTATGGGCCTATAGGACGATGTGTAGAATAGTGACAAGTAAGACTCCTTACAGCCTTGTTTATGGATCTGAAGCTATGTTACCCCTTGAGTTGCAGGTACCATAACTTTAGATGATCCTATCTGACGTAGTGAGTAAAGCCCAGAATAACAAGTCATGGATCATCGACCTCGACTCAATAAAGGAAAAGCGCGCATAGACACTGAGCTGCATAGAGCACTACCAGAGCAAGCAGTAGCAAAAGCACCATGCAGACCCACATCGATGGCTAGTACAAAAGGGAGACCTCATCCTTAAGGCCATCTATGAGCATGTGAGCAAATTCTCAGCCAACTGGGAAGGCCCTTACGTGTCCACTAAAGCCTTCGAGAATGGAGCCTTCAAGCTGGCAAACATGGACGGCAACAAGTTCGCCAACCCGATGAATCACTCGTTCCTCAAGCCGTACTACATCTGAGCACATGGAGTAGGCAGGCAACCATCTGCTACAACATAAAATTGGCACAAGTGAATGAACGTCTGCTATGACATTAAACTGGCATGGCTACACCACCATCCATAACTATGATAAACTGGCAACAACAAGCAACATCTACTATGACGTTAAACTGGCAGTGACTATCCGCTACAACGTTAAACTGGTGGTGATCATCCACTATGATGTAAAACTAGCATAGCTAGTCTTCTATGACTATAAAATGGCATGGCATGTCCGCTATGACATTAGACTAGCATGTACAGTCTACTTGGACCTTAAGCCAGCACGGTGGTCTACTAGGATCCTAAACCAACACACGGTCTACCATGACCTTAAACTGGGTTCGCGTCACATCCCTAGCATGCATCTACGTCAAGTACACATTGAACAAGCATGCACAGTGCTGATGCGAGGGTGGGGTGTTGTAGCTCCAGAACGTAGTTCATGACATAATGGGGACATGATTTGGAATGTACGTGATGTTTCCACCCTTGGCATTGTTCTAACCCTCCAGAGATGTCATACGACATTGCACTGGCCCTCCGGATCTACCGTCGGCACAACCCATCGCCCTTACAGTAGTTCCTTGGTCGGTGCCTACTGTTGGAGTTCCAGCACTATTGTGGCCCAGCTACAATATTGTTATCCTCTAGCCCCCTACCAACAGTGTTTGGCTATGTGGTAGCTAATCCCATAGTTGAACTAAGAACGCATGCCCTTGGCAGGGATTCTAGAGCATTCACACTCACAACGATGCCTGGCACCTTCGAGGCCATTTCCTCCATGCCAATGCTGCCAAGGCCACTGCTAGCCTTCCTACCTTGGACATTGCACACAAGCAACGATGTCCAAGAGCTTCAACAATGCCTACAGCTAGCAAGACCTTTGCCCTCCCCAGCTGAGGGTACTGTTGGCACATTTTGGCCATTTCATGGAACAGGTTGGCATGATTAAAGGTTTATGCAGGTAGAAGAATCTTAGTTTGTAGAAAAAGAGATATAACATCTAATTTAGAAAGGAAAGAAAAATGGTCAGAGAAAGGATGTTATATCCATTGTACAAATCATGTACTCATCGATGTATTATCCTTTTATTCTTTTCATAAACTACGTTAGTCCCATTCCCTACCTACACATCACAGTGAACATTTTATTTTTATCTGCTTTGTTGTTGATACTTCCTGGGGATGCATCTGCCTATGCCTGTACTATGCCATGTTTCTATTTTCATTTGAAGTGAATGCAAATGTATGGCGCTAACATATTACGACCACCTAATGCTTTTCTGTGGAAATGGAGGTAACTAAAAAATCATTTGCAGAGCCATCAGCATCATGTTCAGCTTTTAAAATCTCTAACAAACGAATTGGATGTGATTGCTGCAGAAAAGAAAAACAAGGAAAAAATGCTACCGAAGGAGTCAGTGTCTCTCCAATTATAGATACAGGCTCTTCTGCACCCTTTGATGTGGCTTCAGAAATTAGTGAAAAACTTCCTTTTAATGTATTAACTTGAATACACATGGATCCATGGCTGTGGAGGATGGAATTGCTATCTAGACAGTAATCAGGAATATGCTTGTCCCTGTAGGTTATTTAATTAATCAAAGTTGTCCCTAGGAAGAGATTTCAGTGGCCGTCAGCTTAGCCAACAAGTGTTTAAAAATTAAGTGCAATCAGAAAAGGAGAATGCACACGTTAAACTCATAAAGAAACTAACAGCTACAAAATTGTGGAGTGCATGGAGGTTTCTAGGTTTGAATTCTACAGCGCAAAGCGGGGCTCGCTTGTCAATCTGGATTTCCATGTGCATGCACAGGTAAATCTGGTACTGCTACTAGAACCATCATTCAATTCGCGGGCCGCACGGCTACAACACAGACTCATGTTGCCCTTTCTGCAATGATGGATTCGTGGAGGAATGCGAATCAGAGATTCGCAGCCATGGCAGGAACCCTAGAAACTCTAGTGATGACTCTGATGAAGAATCCATGGTGGACATGATTTTCTAGACATTACAAAGTGCCTATGTCGTCGGTGTTTTTTTTGATGGGTTTGCCATTCCGCACGCACAGCCATGATGATGAGTTCCCATTCAGGCTTCGCAAGCCGGGGCGTCGACACTTCAATTTTCGCACGGGTTTCTTCATCAAGAAGCTACTGTGTCCTCCAGCTTCTCAAGCCTCTATTGATGCATTTGAGAATGTTTGCATCTCCGCCTAGGATATTGGAGGCCAGTGTGCTATCTGCAAGGATGAGTTTGAGCTTGGGGAAGTCTATAAAGTGCATGCCTTGCAAACATATGTACCATGATGATTGTATTTTTCCCTAGTTTGCACTGCATAATCCCTGCCCAGTCTGTCACTTTGAGATGCCTACAAACAATCCTGTGTATGATCAGATGTATGAAGCGGCCGCTGCCAAAAGTGGGACATGTGGTTCCTCTGGCTCTGTAGCTCCTGGGGTTTCTTCATCAACTCATTATGTTATTATGTTTGTGACTGAGCAGATAGAATGCGATTGTAGAACTTGGCTTTCAAAACATCACAACAAGCTAAAGTGGCAATGAATTTAGGCCCTGCTAAAGTGCTTGCAAAATCTTGATCTGTAGCCACTATGGAAAAGGTTACAACAACCACAGTTTTTTATGGAACACACGGCAACATTACCGAACACGGTGATAGAGCCTTCTTTCACAGTGGCAGTTGATATGTGGTTCTGGCAAGGCAGAATAATTTGAAACTATTTGTCGGTAGTTTCAGGCTTGGCACCTTCACATTCGACCTTCACATTTGGAGATGTTCTAATGGCGCCAAGAATCCAGCAGCAAATTTTACGCATTTAAATTACAAATTTACAAGGACTGGCTTTCTTCATTAACCATACAGCCGCTAACACCAACGTCTACACTAAGGTGGATGCTAAATTACTTTCATGAGAATTACTAGGGCTTAATGACATTTATTAATTAAAATCCTAAATAAAATAATTAAAATAAATTGGAGATCTTGGATTTATTTTTTAAAAATTATTATTATTATATAGGCTATTTCTTACAAAAGCAATATTTGTAATATTTACACATGCCAATATTAGCATGATTTTCTCCTAAACTTTATGTATAAGTTACAACTTCCTAACTTGTTGGACAAGTAATGTCTCCTAACTTGTTGGGCAAGTTATAACTTCCTTACTTGGGAGAAACGTTAGCAAAGATATTTTGGAATATCTAACTACCTTTGAACCCTATAAAAAGGCTTCAGGGGTTAAGGGAAAAAAAAGACACATTGGGAGCTCTCACTTGGATACACACTTTGGGTCTTGGAAGAGCATTTGTAAAGAAGAAATTGTGAAAGATTTCTTGTAAGATGACTTGCTAAAAAAAAATATTTCAGCCTCTTTGTCATAGTCCTGTGAGTTATGCTTATTATTTTTTATTTTGTTTAAATTTTTTAGCTAGTGGTTTAGTTAGTATCATGTTTGGCAAGTAATTTTTGGATTTTTAGATTGCTCTTCTTGTTCTTATTCCATGATAGAAAATTTTTATTAACATTTTGCCATAGAAGAGCTTGTGTTTGAAAGCCTTAAGAGC
>MNCI01024433.1:311224-324908 GCA_015680685.1 Gnetum montanum | reverse complement strand
AGTACTTGGCAAAGTTGGCTAAATCTCTTTAAGATAAGTCATTTGTAGTTTACACACAACACAATCGTTTCATTTTTTACAACAACACACCGCAACAGCACACACACATACTCACATTTACTACTAAGTCTATTTGGAGATATTTGGGCCTTGGTGTTGCTAGAGACCAGCAAGCACCTAAATCCTGTTCGAGGACACTCGTTGGCAGTCGTGTCCCAAATGGTCGCCAACAGGTACATCTTGCCATAGTAGTGAATGCTACAACATCGCGAAGTGAGTGCCTCGACTAGCTTGGCTACTTCAAAATCCAAATTCCATAACGTGCGTAACATAGCTCGTCACATGGGAAGCATTTGTGCAAATTCCATGATGTGCGTAACACAGCTCCCTGTATGGGAAGCGTCTGTAGGTAGGTCAAAATCCTACACAAATGTAACACAACTCATCCCGGGAAAGACACCTATCCTACGGGAGGTCGAAGATCAGCAAAGGTAAAGATGAAAATGCAAATGACTCCCTCATGAGCTCTCTGACAAGGGATTCCACTAAACCTCATCTTCATACTTCTCCTGAACCTCCTTCCTCCTTGCTTCGCCTTTTCCTTCCAATGCAACACTCTCAAGCTCAACCAAGCGATGTCCCGACAATCACCAAACGACAATGTTAGAATTTTTCCTTCCATGGTGTTTCGTATTCTTTGTCAATGTCTATCGGGCACATCCTTCAAATGTCAACAAAGAGGGGCCAATGAAACACCCCAAAAATCTGAAGGCACGCTTGCTTCTCTAGGCCTTTGCAATTCACGCAGCGTCACATCAATTCTTCAGGAGATGGATGCTCTGATGTTTAGACTGTCCAGTTAGGCAAATTTTCTACATTAGGTGTAAACAGGCTCTACGAATCATCCTGCCTACCCACCTAAGTAGTTTACCCAACTTACAACCCACTTAGAAGTAATGTGTGGAGCTATCAACGACAATCAAGATGCGCAAAATAGTTCGGCAAGTTTTCCAAGTCACGAAGTTTGCTATGCTATGCTACACCTCGCTATGTAGTGTAGCAAGCTTCAGAAAACAATTGCAAAACATAGTGCTATGCTACGCTACGCTATACAGCATAGCATAGCATAGAAAAAGCTATACGGTCAGTCCCCTCTCCTAGCTTCAAGTCCTTTGACAATGTCTTCTTTTGCTAGAAAGCGGCGAACCATGTCTACTACTATGCTATGCTAAGCTACATGGCGCAGCAAGGCATAGCAATTCTACAGAAGTGGTAGAGGGCAACTCAAAGGGCAGGATCAGCAAGTTCGCAAGTTTTGTAGTGCAAAAGGAAATGTTTATAGATTGGAAAATTTTTTTGCGACTAAGGCCAGCTGCTATGCTACATAGTGTAGCATAGCATAGCAAATGTGCAACACATGTACCGAAATGTGTGACAAGATGCTATGCTACGCTGAACATGCTACACTACAAAGAATAGCAAAGCATGATAGGTGGTTGTGTGACATCAATGCACTTCACCTAATTTCACTATTGGCACATGTCTCTAGATGCTAACAGTGCAATTACGGTGTGGCAGGCTCGCAATTACGGCATGACAGGCTTGTAATTACAATGGTCATGCAGGCACATGCAGCGTAGACAAGTCAACGTGGTCCCAAGGAACGTGGTGTCCAAACCGCCTCTTTCATGCACCCTTGGTCCTATAAATACCCCAATGAGCAACGTTCAAAGGGTTTTTCCACTCCTAATCTGATTTTCTCTTGGCAATTAGATCAACTAACGATTTTGTTGGCTAATAAGCAAAAGCTAGCACTGTGACCTTGAGCATTGTAAGCTTTTTTTTTGACATTGCACACAATTAGCATTCTCAGTTGGCATTCTATTCTGCCCTTGTCTACCACCTTGGTGAAACACCCTAAAAAATTTGAAGTCATTCTCGCTTCACCGGGCCTTACAATCTATGTACCACCATGATAGTTCTTTGGGAGGAGAATGCTCTGAGTTCAAGCTGGCTAGTTTGGAAAATTTTCTACTTTGGGCATGAACAAGCTCTACGGGTCATCCTGCCTATCCACCCAAGTAGCTTGCCCAACTGATAGCCTGCTCAGAAATGGTGTGTGAAGTTGGCAGTAGCATTCTGGATGCATGAAACAATTTGGTAAGTTTTCTAAGTCACAAAGTCTACTATGCTACACTATGCCCTACTATGTAGCATAGCAAGCTTCAGAAAGCGACTGCAGAATGAAGTGCCACCCTACACTATGAGGCATAGCATAGCATGGTAACAGTTATACCACCAATTCCCTTGCTCAACCTTAAGCCCTTCAACAATGTCCCTTTCCATCAGGAAGCGGCGGACCATGTCTACTACTACGCTATGCTAAGCTACATGGCACAACGAGGCGTAGAAATCCTATGAAAGAGATAAAAGGTAGATCAAAGGGCAGAATCAGCAAGTTTGCAAGTCTCTCAGAAGCAAATTTTGCAAATCGGAAAAGCTTTCGTGACTAAGGCTAGTTGCTATGCTATGCTACACTACTTTGCATAGCATAGCGTAGAAAGCATACAACACACACGTAGCAGAATGCATGACTAGGTGCTACGATATGCCAAGCATGCTACGCTACAAAGCATAGCAATGCATGTGGGTGGTAGTTCGACATCAATGCACTTTACCTAATTGAACTATTGGCACACGTCTCCAGACATTGACGGCATAATTACAATGTGGCAGGCTCATAGTTACGGCATGACAGAATCACATTACAATAGTCTTGTAGGTCCAACGGTCATGCATGGCACGTGTGGCATTAGCAAGTCAACGTGGGCCCGGGGCAAGTGGCATCCAAACCATCCCTTTCACAGGCCCTTTAGCCCTATAAATACCCCAATGAGTAGCACTCAAGGGGTTGGACTATCTCTACCTGGTTAGAATTTTTTTTTAATAACCAACATTCAGAAGGTTTGAAGATTTTCCAAATTCTTCGACTCTTCCCTCGCACTCAAGTTCTCTTCCCGGCACATTGCAACATCAAGCATTGTGAGCTTTCTTTTTGACACTACAAATAGTCAGCATTTTTAGCTGGCTTTTTTTCCCATCCCTCTTCTACCACCTTGGTAGAATCCTACATTATCAGCACCCAAGTCTGCACCCAAGTGCACAACCTGTTTTGCTCTACATGTCCGGGTTACTCTTGGGATCTTTATACTTCATCACGCTGTGCAACTGATTGTATCCTCCTTGATAGAGCAAAAAGTTGTAGCTTTGGAATGGTGCATTTTTCTAACTACATTTTGCTTTGTCTCTTACTTATTGTTGCGTTTTGCACTATTTTTTTCACTTTATTTACTTTCAAGCATTACTTCGTATTTTTGTTCTTGTTTCAAAAATATATGTTGCAAAAGGCTATATAGACATCGATTAAGTCCCTGTCTAATTAACCATACCATTTAGGATACCCCATATCATCACACACCCAGCAGGGCCCTCCCAAGGGTATGGGATCGAAACTGTCGCCCCCGCCGACCCCTCATGGTTTTCCAGCTATCGACATTTTTGGTTGCTACAGTTTTCTAGCACTAGAAGGAGGGCCTTTTGGTGCCTTTTTCACATGTCATGGTAGTTCTGTAAGCCTTCTGCACCCTAATACACATAAGCATAGATGTGACACCCTTTGTAGTTGTTTGTGCTTTGTGCAATGCAGATCGGTTACCTCGACAGTTCCTCAGAAGCCCTACAGAACACAAGGCCTCCGATCGCTAGCTAACTAGCTCATCTTACGGTAGTCTTGCATGCATTCTGTACCCCATCTTGCGTGGTATAGAGCAGTCGCTTCGATAGTCCCTTGGGGATCCTACAAGATGCAAAGCCTTCTTGGTCGCTAGCTATCTTTCCCACCTATGGAAGTCTTGCACATGCTCTACACCCTATCGTGCACTAGCATAAATGTGACACCCATTTGTGGTTGTTTACGCCTTGTGTGGTGTAGGTCGGTCGTCTTGATGGTTCCTCTGGAATCTGGCAAGACTTAAAGCCTTCTTTTTTGTTGTTTTCTGGTTTTCTTGTTCATTTGCACTCTTTTGCATAACTTTTGCACTTTTTTTGCATAACTACTTACTTAACAATGGATTTTTCAACTACTGCTACTATACCGTCTGAAATCGTCGATCTCCGGCTGGAAGGAAATAGAGGTCGTGGGATTGCAGGACACACACAGAAGACCCTACCTTCACCTGAGGGCAAGCTGGAATGAATGAAGGTAGAGTACCTTGGGTAGTCTGCACATGGATCAGACAAGGATTTCCCCGAACGTACACCGAAGTGCTATACGTTGGGTTATACGTAAACGATGTAGTGGGCGTAAACAGTATAACCAATGCAAACAGAGCGTAAACGTAAACAAGCATAAGCAAAATACGTACAAAAATTAATGCAAACTATAAACAATTATGGGAAGAAAATGTAACAATGGCATTACAGAATGAAAGTACAATGCACCGGTCAAACGTAGTTGTGAGTGGAACACAAGGCGGACGAAAGCCCCGGTGGGTGCAGGGATGATTGCGGCTGGTTTGCACTGTAAGCACAACGTAGAGGCTGTATGTTTAGCGTACAAGGTTGTCTAGCGTAAGAGGTTTTTTGCTCTGGTTCTCAGTGTCTCTGTTCTCTGGTGTGCTCTGGGAATTTGCCAACCGTCCTGGATTTCATCAAAAATTGGGTTTTTATACAGGGTTTTGACGGTGGAATCAGGCTGGGAGACAAGTGGCACGTTGACCGAGTGCAAGAGCGTAAAATTTACAAGTGTACAATATGTTACATTTGTCGAGCGTATACGCTGTCTACAATGAGCGTAGACTGTGGGTGTATACCCTGGGCGTATACGCTGGAGGTGCTGGGTGTATGCAAACTTGGGCGTAGATGTCGTGGACGCTGGCGTATACGCTGATGGATGCTGGGTGTATACGCTAGGGCGTATACGCTAATGGTTGCTGCCTTGTGCCAAATCTCGCTCTGTAGTGCTGTTTTCATGTCGTTTTTGGAGATTTCATGTTGGGCATATGCGTCTGTTGTACCTGTTGAGCGTACATGCGGGGCGTGTACACTGGGTGTGTATGTTGGGCATATACGCTTGGCTTATACGCTGTGAATCTGAGCGTATACGCTGGGAATGTACATTTGGGCGTATACGCTAGAACTGCATACTTAGTAAAAATTCAGCATCTGATCTCCGAAGTTGCCATGTTTGACACCAGACGTAGCTATTGTCGTCTGCAGGTCCCAAGGACCTGCTTGGTGTTGGAAAAGTACTAAGCTCCAAATTTTGTGGTGTTTCATTGGCCCCTCTTTGTTGACGTCTAGAGGAATTAACCCGAGAAGTGTCGACAAAGAAGTGCAAAACACCACAAGCAACTTGATAGAGACTTTGTCCGTTGCCACTTGACTAGACGTCATCGCACCGTGTTCAGTAGTACATGGAATTGGGAAAGTGGAACTTTGTAGCTGGTAGGAGAATGGGGATTGTGGGGGCTAGTAACTGCCAAAGGGATTGTGCTTGGTGAAAAGGGGATGCTCTGGTGCATGTGTCATGCTGATCCTTATCAATAGCCATTACTTAGCATACTTGGAATCCAGACATGTAATGTGCTTCCTTTGGTGGAACAAGACTCTAAGGTAGTGTTCAAGAGAACTTGCTGGCAAGACCAAAGCCATGGGAGGATGTGTTACATTCTTTGGAAGAACAGGGCCCTTGTTTAGTTTTTAGGGGAAGCCTGTTGGCAGAGAGCCAAAGCTATGCAACTATATGTTTCCAGATTATTTTTTGACATGAGTACTTGGTTTTAAGATGATTGCCTTCCTGCCTGGGGCTTGTATGGGAAATGCCAAGGGTCTTGTATTTTTTTTTGGAAGAAGCTTTGTTTTGATCTTGTACTCATGCTCAAGCGCTATGTTTTGTGTTGCCACTGCTTCAAAGTATTACAGTGTGCGATAACGTGCTCAAATTTTTGAGTGTACTAGGTGTATCAGATGTGTGGCTGAGTAGAGTGTGTCGGTGAGTAGATAGGAGATGTACTGGGAAATAGGGATGTACTAGTGAATGGCTTGATTCAGTCTCGCCACGTAGTTTGTGAACGACGTCTCTCCTTGCTGCTTATGATGAAATGCCTTCTTGTGCGAAAACCTCTGGGTGTCATCCTGCAAACACAATTCCAAGGAGACAAGAAAACCATGAGTGAATATGGAAGCTTAGACTTACACAGTGACCAAGACATTGGAGGTGATTTCAGGCATGGCATATGAGCGGCAGTGACGTTGGTGGGATTGTCTGATGGTGAGCAATGTAGTGATTCTGATGAAGCTTGAACGTGGTGGTGGATTGAGGAACTAGAAATGAACTTGCTAGTTTATAGTCCTAGCCGACCATGATGGGTTAGTTTTATGTCATAACCCGTTGGACATTGCCCATTTAGCATCGTGGCGGACGTTACGTTGCCAGTTTTAGTCTTAGCGGACTATGAAGAGGCAAGCTAGTTTATGGTCTTAGCGGACTCTGGCGAGTGCGACCGTGGCAGTTTACTGTCGTGCCGGATGGGTGCTAGTTTATCGTCATTGCGGACACTGTGTGGTATCAGTTTATTGTCATGATTCCAGGACGAGCTGTGGTATCAATTTTAAGTCATAATCCAGGACTGGTCTGTGGTATCAATTTAAAGTCGTGACTCCAGGACTCGCACGTACCTGAGCTTGTACTCAAATGTAGAACGATTTTAGGAACAAGTGATTGGTTGGGTTGGCAAACTCATTCCCTTCCATATCAGCGAGCTTGAATGCTCCATTGTCAAATGCTTTAATGACTAAGTAACGCCCTTCCCAGTTGGCTGAGAATTTGTCTGAGTGTTCTCGAACTACCTTAAGTACAAGGTCACCTTCTTTGATAGGATGCTTATGGGTGTCGTGCCAATGTCATTGTCGTTGTTGTTTTTGATACCATTTGATCTGATCAAGGGCGTGTATGCGTTCTTCCTCTACCAAGTCGAGGTCAATGATGCGCAGATCATTGTTTTGCTTGTCCTCAAGGAGTCTAGAAAGTGTGATCCTTAAAGATGATACTTGTAATTCCAAAGGTAAAACAGCTTCTGAACCGTAAACAAGACTATATGGTGTTTTACCTGTTGAAGTTTGATGTGTAGTACGGTATGCCCACAATGCGTATATCAATTGTTTGTGCCATCTTTGCTTGCTTTGGATGAGCATCTTTTTGAGTATTGTGATAATCATTTTGTTCATCGCCTCTGCTTGCCCATTTCTCTGAGGATAGTAAGGGGATGAAAACGAGTGTTTGATCCCTAGACTTTCACAAAAGGTTTTGGTCTCGACGCTGCTAAATTGTGGCCTATTGTCAGTGATGATTGTCATGGGAATGCCAAAGCGGGTTACAATGTTTTCGAGAATGAAATTGCATACATGTTTAGATGTAGTTTTTCAAAGGGGAGCAGCTTCTACCCACTTCATAAAATATTTGGTTGCGATTATGATGAAGCTATGCCCTGCAAAAGATGAGGGTGTTATCAGACCGATAAGGTCCAATCCCCACTTTTGAAAGGGCCACGTGATTTGGGCTGTATGCAACTTATTTGGTGGGACATGTATTAGATTGCTATGTTTTTGACAAGTATTACATGTTTTGACCTTCGAGAGGCAGTCGTATTCCATGTGTGGCCAATAATAGCCTAGGCATCTGATCTTTGTTGCCATGGCTTTTGGCGCTATGTGTCCCCCGCATAGTCCGTCGTGTACTTGTTCGACAATGGTTTGGGCATCGGTACTGTTGACGCATGTTAGCAATATTCCTTCGTAGGATCTACGACATAATGTGTCCCCTACTAAGGCATACTACTTAGATCATTTTCGTACTGCATCCTTTTGTGCATTTGTTAGATGTCATGGTGTTTCACCGTGTAGAAGGTATTCTTTTATGTTATCATACCATTCTATGGCATGTGTTGTACTAACAGATGCGATTGGCAGCGTGTTGAGGGTATCGGTTATTGGTTCGGCACAATTGGTTATGGAGCTTGGCAATGTGTGGAACATGTCAGGTGATATGTTTAATGCCAAGGTGGCTAGTGCATCTGTGATGGTGTTTTCATTTCTAGAGATGTGTTGCACATTGATGCTTTCGAATCGCCTCGTTAGGTGTCTTGCCAAGTCGCAGTATGGTTGTAAATGTTGGGCTTTACATGTATAGATGTCTGTGACCTAGTTTATGACCAGCTGTGAGTCTCCTCTAACCACAAGCCGTGTGATGTCTAAAGCTAATGCTGCCGCGAGACCTCTAAGGAGACCTTCATACTCTGCTATGTTGTTTATACAATGAAAGTTGAAACGATAAGCAAAGGGTCAGATCTCCCTGGAGGGATAGGTGATGACAGCGACTGCACTTCCCCCTCGAGAGGTGGATGCTCCATCAAAGTTTAGAATGCCATCGTAGTCGTTGGGCATTATATCCATTGTGCTTATATTCTCATCCGGGAATTCTGGCTCTATTATCGCTTGATCGTGCGTTGGTGATGTGGCCATTTGATTTGCTATGGCTTGACCTTTGACTGATGATTGTGCTATGTAGTGCAGGTCAAATTCAGCTATCATGGCTTTCCAGTGGGCTATTCGACTCGTTTTGTAAATGTTTCCTGTGATGGCCCTGAGCACATTGTCCTTGCCAATTATATTAACTTGGTTACGGAAGAGGTAATGTCGCCATTTTCTCAAAGAAAAGACCAAAGCTAAACAGGACCTCTCCATGTCGTTATACTTTTTCTTGTGAGTGACTAATGCATGGCTTAAGTAATATACAGGGACTTCGGTTCCGTCATCTCGTTTCTGGCAAAGCATAGATGCAATTGACGAATCCGAAGTAGCGAGGTAGATGTAAAATGGTTTATCGTTTTGAGGTGGATAAACCGTGGGTAATCGGGCAAGTGTCGCTTTAATGTTATCGAATGCTTCTTGACACTACAGAGTCCATTCAAAATGGACGTTCTTGCATAACAAGTGGTTCATAAGTTTTAGTTTGTCTGTCAATTTTTCTATGAAGCGCCTGTTAAACTGCAATCTACCTTGTAGACCTCGAAGTTCGGTAAGGTTGCCTAGTGGTTTCAGGTTTCTTATGGCCTTAACCTTATCGCGGTCTACTTGTATCCCTACTTTTGAGGCTATAAATCCAAGCATTTTTCCTATCTTGACGCTGAAGACACATTTTTTCGGGTTGAGTCTCAATTCATACTTTAAACAACGTTTTAATACCAGGTCAAGGTCTTGTATATGTTGTTCTGATGTTTTGGACTTAACCACAATGTCATTTACATAGTTGTTGAGTGAGTGTAACATGTAATCACTAAAGATGAATGTCATGGCTCTTTGATACGTGTCCCCAACGTTCTTGAGACCGAATGGCATCATTGTGTAACAAAAGGTTCCCCATGGTGTCATAAAGGTTGTCCGAAGCTGATGCTCCGGGTTGATGCGTATTTGATTGTATCCCGAGAAGTCGTCCATAAAAGATAATAATGCATGCCCAGCAGTCAAGTCAACAAGCTTATCGATGCTGGGTAGAGGAAAATCATCTTTTATGGTTGCAACATTTAAATCCTGAAAGTCAATGCATAAGTGAATGCTTCCATTCTTCTTCGGAACAATGACCATGTTGGATACCCACTCGGCGTAATCAACAGCTCGAATGAAGCCAGCCTGATAAAGTTTGTTGATCTCATTATGAACTACCAATGCCACTTCGAGTTTAACCTTTCGTGCCTTTTGTTTTACCAGTCTCAATTTTGGGTCAAGGATAATGTTGTGCTGGACAATTCAGGGATCTAGTCCAGGCATGTCCGTATAAGACCAAGCGAATGCTTTCATATTTTCACTAAGCACGTCTTCAATGTTTTTGGCTAGGTGTGGTTTTAGTAATGTGCTTAATTTTAGCATTTTAATTTCCCCATCGGGCATGGTTATGGGGGTTTCAGTCAACAGGCCTTTGGTGATATTTTCGGCTTCTATGTCGAGGGATTTTGTCATGCCTTTGTAGTCGTCTATTAATTTCTGTGTTGAGGCGATGACTGCGTCATCCGTCGCTGAACTTAAGTGGATGAGGTTTATGTTGGTGTCCCTTGCAATTTTTTCATATGGTCCATCGATAATTAATAGTTCGGTTAAGTGTTGGCAATCCATCAGGCTTGCTCCTGCCAATAAACGGAGAGCTGAATAAGCTAATGGGTATCGTTCTATGTTCTTTGGTAATTTTAGATATGTGTACATGCATGATGGTGGATTATCGTCACACTGGGATGCGTGGTAGTTTAAGGCCATACTGGGCCACATGTAATCTGGAGGTGGCAGTTTAAGGCCCTACAGGGCCATAATGGCAGTTTAAGGCCATACCGAGCCACATGTAATCTAGAGGTGGTAGTTTAAGGCCCTACCGGGCCATAATGGCAGTTTAAGGCCATACCAAGCTGCAATGGCAGTTTACGCTGGAAAATTCAGCGTAAACGTATAGAATGGAGTCCACAAGGGAACTGGGATGTGGTAATTTCTATTTTTTTATTATTTTTGAGCAAATTTTTGGCGAAAAATGAGTAAAAAGGCAAAAAGTAGCAAGCTGGGAGGCGGCGGCAGCGTCAGCGTCAGTGGAGCACTATAAAAAGGGGGTGGGAAGCTTCATTTGTCACATTGCATTCTAAGCGTAAGTGACTGAGCAAGCGTAAGCATAAACTACGAAACCTAGTGTAAGCATAAATCCAAACTACAGTGTAGACGCCAATTGATTAAACCCAGCGTAGACACCGACTAAACCCTAGTGTAGACGCTGACTAAACCCCCGCGTAGACATCGAGCGTAGAAGATCGAGCGTAGGCGTACAGAGTTTCAACCCTCAGCGTGAGCTATCAATCCCAGCGTAGACACCGAGATGGGCAAGGGCAAGGAGGTGGAAGGGTAGGGGAGGAAGAGTCCTGACTTGACCTTCGTCGAGAAGAGCGAGGCCATGCTACAGTGCCTACCCCAGCCAAGGATTCCATCATGGCCTGGAACATCACACAGGTAGGCTCTAATCCTGTCTCTATTAGTTATTTTTTCTTGTATGTGCTTCGTAGCGTAGATAGTCTTGTAGGGGTTTTCGGCGTATACGCCGAGCGTAAAGTGTAGCGTAGAGACGTCGGCGTATACGCCGAGCATAAAGTTTAACGTAGAGACGTCGGCGTATACGCAGAGCATAAAGTTTAGCATAGAGTCAGGTTAGCGTTGACTGTCATAGCGTAATCTATTTTCAGCGCATAGCATAATCACTTTTTCTTGCTGAAGGCTATACGACGTAAGAAGTTTTCTATGCATGAAGTTCTGTTTTGTCAGCGTAAGCTTTATGTTTAATCAGCGTAGACGATCTATGTTGTGACGGCGTATACACTGAGGGTTTCTTCGGCGTATACGCTGAGCGTACACAGTTGTTCTTTTAAGTATGATGTAGCATAGACTTGTTTTTCATGTTTTCCAGCGTAAACTATTTGCTCAAGGTCTAGCGTAGACTATTTACGCTAGCCCCTTCTATGGCGTATACGCTGAGGGTTTCTTCAGCGTATACGCTAAGCGTAAGAGGTTCGGGCGTCAGCGTATACGCTGGGTCAAGCAACGTATACATCGGGCGTGAACAGATTTTGGTAGCGTATACGCTAGGTTTAGCAATGTATACGCTGGGCGTAGACAAATTTCGGCAGCATCTACGCTAGGTTTTAACAGCGTATACGCCAAGCGTAAACAGTCAGAAAATTTTTCTAAGTGTCAGTCTACGATATGAACTTTGGTTTTTTGCATTATTTTGGTGCATGGCTGATTCTATTTTTTTGTAGGGATAGCAAGCCTTTTCTCCTCGTGGTTGAGCTTGTCAAGGTGCTAACATGGTTTAGCCCCATGGAGGCGAATGAGCCTACCCCAGACCTAACCGTGGAACACAATGGGGTTTGGTTCAGAGAAGGTGCGTCTGAATTCCTGTCTTTCATACTGGACAACTTTGAAGTAGTTATCTGGCCGCACCTGAATGAATTGATGGTGCGGAGCATAGTTGAGGCAATGCTGCTAGGAGCCGCGAAGGATGTCGTTGTCTTCATGGAAGACATCGATGAGGGGCAGTTTACGAATGAGGACGGTTCTTCCCGCAGGCCTATGTCCACACACCTGTTAGCGCGCGTGTGGGCCCGTTTACCACGAGGGTAGGACTACCTCGATAATACTTTATTTTTAGCCACACACACACATACATTATTCCAGAACCCTCCAAGCATAGTGTACCGAGTGGGCAGGTATGACCATTCAGGTTTATTGCCTCTTTTCGTCGTTTGGCGTTTGCCTCAGTTTTGACATCTTTTCGTGTGTAGGCCTAAAGTTAATGCAGACGGAATATGTGTCAAGGATGATGGACTTGCCTTAACCTGTACCACTCTAGAGGTGTTTATGGCAGGTCCGACCCTTCGTAAAGCTATTTTAGGTCTAGTGAAGGGGGATATCATCTATTTTCACCAACGATTCTCTAGAGCATTGGCACTGTGCCAAGCTCGTGGATGGCTGGATAAAGATTGGTCGGACCAGGGGCCAGTTTTCCCTTGTGACTCATGTCCAAGCAGCACATCCAAGTCTACTACGGGAGGCAAATGACAATGTCTTTTGGATGTGCTAACGTATTTTAACTACCGAGGGTTATACTAATACGACAATCTTATATTGCGCTTGCAGTTGATGCACCTCCTGGCGGGGATCCTATCACAACCGGGTGAACTGAGACAACACTGTCAATGAAGTTCGGGGAGGTGACTAAGGCCCAAAAATGGTTACGCAACCATGCTTCGCCATCTATTGTTCGCTGCTTGGACAATGCCGGCCTGATGGAGCTCTTCATGACCCCAGGTCCTGATGTATCAATAGGGGAAATGATTGGGATCATGGATTCTTTTAATGAGTCTATCTCGTACTACAGCACCCAGATTAAGGGTGTTAAGGTGGTTTTCCATCTATCGCCCTAGTTTTTCTCAAACTTATTCGAGGTACTGGTAGATGGCATAAATGTAGTTTTAGACAAAGCTCATAAAGAGCTCCATATGGTGCACGAGTTTGAGGACTGGTTGGGCCTGGCCAAGGATGCCAAGGGGTTCCCAATGTAGGGGAAAGCAAAGGTGGAGGAGGTAAATGAACTGTATCCCCTGTTTAGGGTGCGGGTATTCCCCAAAACCCTTTCTCAGGTACGAAGCCTTAGGAAACTTGCATGTGCTATAACTGGGCTGAATTTCTATTGTCGGGCATGCACAAGAAGATAGTGTGATTGCGCTCGAATGTTGAGGCGCAATCCCACTTCACTTTTTCCTTCTTCACCGATTACCTTCGTCACTTCACCGAGTTTTTGGTAGTCTATGCGGGTAACAAGTTTGTTCTACGGGATCGGGGTCAACTATCCCGCCTGTGGATCAACCACTTGTTCGATACAGCCAAGTTCCAGGATGCGCCTGGAGGCATCGATGAGTCCATATCTATTACAATCAGGGGATCATCGGGTACCTCCATTCATACTCGCGATAGTCTGGGGTTAGAGCTGGATGATGTACCCCTCACTGCAAGAAGAGCTGAGCGGGTTATCAAAGAAACC
>MNCI01024433.1:288489-310491 GCA_015680685.1 Gnetum montanum | reverse complement strand
TTGATCTTTTCGTACACATAGGTGCCAAGTTAAGGTGGGATCCTTCCGAGGTAATTAGCATCGACAGTTTGGCTACACTACCCCCAGAAGTGGAACAGGTACCAAGGCCGGTTTACAATGAGGTGGCGGAAAGCCTTGTCCATAATGCCAAGTCGATGTGGACCTGTAGGCGATCCATCGAACAACTATGGTTGCAGATCCAGACAAAGGAGAAGGAAGTGTCCGAGTTATCAGTCGAACGTGACGACCTTAAAGCTCGTTATGAATTCGCTCGGCCCGATTGGTAGGTGATAGTTCTTGGCAAACATCTGAGATTACGTACAATAGATATTGGAACTTGTTAAATCACCATACATCACTAACTTGGAGGTTCGCAGAACGTAAAGCCCAGATAGACCTATTGAATCTGAAGTGCCAGGATTGGAAGGCATTTGCCTCCAAGGTGCATAAGTGGGACCAAGATGAGAAGAATCAGAAGCACCACTATAAGAAATCCTTGAAAGAAGTTTCTATAGAGAAACGACAACTTGAGATGTTCGTAGAGGGTTTGGGCTTACGTTTTACGTTCGATACTTTTGCGGAGAACACCATAGTTGAGATGGAATCTCCTAAGAGGGTCATTACCACTGCTTCTGGGGAAGTTACTGTGGGTGAATTTCCTCTGAAACGTCCTATCTGGTCGGCCGTTGACAAGGGAAAGGCCTTGGCAGATGTCGACCTAGGCCTCGGTGAAACAGATTGGGCAAGTGTTTCAGAGGAGGAAATCCTTCATCGATTGGAGTTTGGTTTGGGGAGATCTGCTATAGTAAGTATTTTATCATTGTGAAGTTGATTTGCTAAAGAATGTTTGAAACTTTGACGCTCTCTTGTTCTTATATTGCTTGTCTCATTTTGTATTTTCAGGATGAAGGTGGGGACGATGCTCAAGAGGCTGGCTCCAGTAGAGTAGGGGCCCCTGACATCGGTGGATCTAAAGGGGATGATCCTCCCATCCCAGATGCTTAGTTTTGTTTTTAGTTTTGTCCTTGGAACTATGCTGACTCAAATTGATACGGGAATTGTAAATTGAAAGCTTTGAGATAAACGAAAACAATTGACACTTATAAATGTACAGCATTGCATGTATAAATATTTTGTTGTTAATTTTGAGTTTGATTGCACACACAACACAACAATGTAAAATATTTTGGTTTATGTTTCTCATTTTTTTCCTAGTGTAATACACGGATGTAATCATAAGAGGAAAACAAAGTACGAGTCTATGATCTAGTTTAAGGCCATTTTGGGCGTCCATGTGTATTTTAAGGCCATTTCGAGCCCCATTGCAAACAAGTAACATATCGGATAACGCGGATGGGTTTCTCGATTGACCGACCATTGCTGATTGTGTCTAGTTTTATGTCATTGCAGACATGATAGTTTAACATCTTTTTGGACAGGGAATGTAGTTTAATGTTTTTTTTATTTGTTGTAGTTTAACATCGTTTCAAACATGCTATAGTTTAACGTCATTTAGGACTAATTGAGATGGTATTATTTTAGGAATTTTTTGATTTTTTTCTTTTTAATGTTGGGCGAGGTGTCAATGGGTATGATTCTATATTCAGCGTCCCCTTCGTTGATTACGTTAAACGGTAATTTGGCCCAAGGGACGTCTGATGGAATGGCTTCTATGTCAGTGTTTTCTCATGTTTCGGCATTTGTTATGAGTTTTGTGTTAGTTTCTAATTGAGATGGTGTATGTACAATGTCAGGTGCAGGTGTTTCTGTCTTAGATGGATTTGGATTACTTCCCACCGGTTGTTTTTCATTTATGTCGTTTCGGCTAGGCTTTTCGAGTTCAACCTCTGAGCCTTTGTCCATGTCCATGTGCGATGAAACAATAGGTGTAGCCGCTTCCCCGTGTATGATGATTTCACCGCCCTCATAAGGTAGGTGAATTTCTTGATTTATAGGGGAGGAGACTGCTTTCAATTGGGCCAACCAAGGTCTTCCTAATATTAGGTTGAACCCTGGCATTTCGTCAACCACAATGAAATCGGCGGATGTGGGAAACTAGTCCCCCACTATGAAGTCTAAGGTCACTATGCCCTTGACCATCACACGTGACCCGCTGAACGATTTTAAACATGTAGTTGCAGTTGGTTTGATTGACTCCGTTTGTCCTAGTTGTTCAACGATGGGGTATGGTACCACGTTTGTAGCAGCTCCATCGTCTACATGAACCCTATGTATCTTGAACTGGTTTATGCGTATCGTTATGAACATGGGGGCTGTTGTCACCTCCCCTATTTTCTTATCCATTTTAATGTTATCGTTATGGAAGCTTAGTGGTTTGGACATTGACCCTTGGGGCGAGTACATTATCACATGAATGGATGGTTCGTTTGGGGGCAAGTTCTCGCTTACTGAGATCAACGTTAACATGCGTACTAAGGCTTCACGATGTGTTTGGAATGTAAGAATCAAGTCATACAAGCTTAGCGAAGTGTTCTTTTACTTGAGTGCTTATGTGACTTGTGTTAAAGCCGTTGCCAAATCTCTACTATTGGGGGCATTTGTATCAGCGGTGACTGGGTCCATTGGCCCCAGCAGTTTTATTTCATGCTTTGTTGGTTCATCGTTTTTGCTCAAAGCCATTGTTTTAGACTTGTCATGTTGTCTGGAGGGTTCACCCTCGTTGCCTACATTTGGTTGACTATTGGGTTGTGTCATGGGTACGGCGTTAAGTGGAGTGGGTTTAGGTGGCTCCACAGCTAACCATTGATGCTCTTTCTCCAAGCGTTCACGTGTAAGCTTATCTGCTAAGCATTCTCGCGTGTGGCGTGGAGGTGGAGCTAGTCTTGAAGCTTCGGGTTGCCCTGGGATTCGCACCACATATGGAGGTGGACGGGTTTGTGGTTGTACAGTCGGATGTGATTGAGCAGAAGGTTGGCCAGGCATCCTAATAATGTAGGGGCTAGGTCTGCCTTGCGTTTGTGAGGTGGAGGTGTGAACTTCTACTGTTGCAACTATAGGCGGCACTCGGACTACGAAAGGGATAGGCTGAGTGGGAGGGGTTGATAGATTTGGGGTAGTGACAACCGGGGGCATGCGCACTACATATGGTTTTTGCGGGGTGGGTGATGGTTGAGAAATGGATGTGGATGGAGTGGGATGAACATGCACTACGAAAGGTTTGTTAGGTGTCTATTTTTTATACTCAAGGTAGACGGTGTTAATGTTGGGTGTTTCGGGTTCATCATCAAGGCAGATTGTATTGATAACGTACGGCGCCTCTTTGGTGTTCAGAGGATCTTTATACACCCCCATAGCTTGATTCTGAGGTTGGACTAGGTTGGCCTCATCAAAGGTGATTTGTCCTTCATCGATCATCCGCTGTATGTCTTGCTTCAGTGTAAAATAGTAATTCGTGCCATGCTTGTTGCGTTGATGATAATTGTAGAAGCGATCCATTCTAAAACCTTTGGGCACTGGAGGCTCATCCGGCATCACTAGGCTTGGATTCTATACGAGTTGACAGAACCGATCGTGTCTCTGGATGGCCACAGGGGATAACTTTTTATGTTTCATTAATCCAGATTTTAGTAGTTGATCGAATAGCTGGGATGGCTTCAAAGGCAATGGCGTATATTGAGAAGGCTCTTTCCTCTCAAAATTTCTCACACGATTTTGTGTTGGGTTCTGCGATGATGATGATTCTGGTGTAGTCACTGGAGTAGGTCTAGTATAGTTAGTAGGGGCTATTGGCAGTTTGTTTGGTTGTTGCGTTTCTGCTATTGCTGCTATGGTTGCTTTTGCCTTCTCTTTGTCCTTTTTACTATGTTGATTTTTGAAGGCTAAGTATGCGGGGTCATGGCTATTTTGAGCCGCCTCTTCTATATTTTTGATTTGTACAAAGGCTTGGTTAAGATTACACACATTAAGATAGTACAATTTAGATTTGAAGAATTCATTAACGGCCCCTTTAGAATTGTGAGCAGATATGTCTGTGAGATTGCCTCATGAAGCTCATTGAGAGCGGCACTCCACCTCTGAATGAATTTCTGTACAGGTTCGAGCGGCGCTTGTTTAACCTGTATAAGGCTGTCCAATGTCACCTCAGGTTTCAAGTTATATTTGAACCTGGTCATGAACTGATGTAATAGATCTTCCAAGGAAAAAATGGAATTCCTTGGCAAGGCCTGGTACCAATTGAGTGCTCTCCCTATGAGAGACATAGGGAATACTCGTAGAATGGCATGTGGCCACGCCTGGAGCAATGCGCATTCTAACCTAAACGTTATTAAGTGAGCGTTGGGGTCCATTTCCCCATTATATTTAGTTAGTGTTGGAAACAAAATTCCTTTGGGCAAGGTTAGAGGCAGGACAGAGGGCCTGATGGGATCATCGTGGTAGAAGTCCACTACCTTCAGTTCTCCGTCAGCAGCCGTTTTGAGGCGCTTTACCTCGTTAGTAAGTTCTTGCATTAATTTTTTGGCATCTACCCAGTCTTGGGCACTCGGTGACATGGCAGCTTGAGGTTGTGGTATATTGTACAGGTTAGAGTATTGGATGGTGGGTTGAAAGGCTGAAAGCTGTGCGGTTGGCGGTGGTGCTTGTGGGATGTTTATAGTGTGTGGCATTGGGAGCGACACATTCTAGGTGAGAGGTTGTTGTTGCTGTGGTTGCGGCTATGCCTGGGGAATGTTGGCTAGTGGAATCATATGGGGTGGTACGTGGTGGTGAGAGGGTTGATGTGATGGCACACCCATCACTGCCCATTGTCCAGCCACGTTTTGTGGAGGAATCCCCTGTTGGGTTATAGCGGTGGAAGGGGCCCCGTGCATTTGGATGTGGGGGATGTAGTGGATGGACGTGGATGCTGGTATCACATGTGGCATTTATATCACTCGAGACGCGAAGGTTGCTCCCATGTTATCGTGCGGGGGTGGTGCTTGCGATGATGGGTCGGCTGTTGCAGTGGGGATGATAGCGAGAGGGAGTGTGCTGAATTACGGGTCAGTTACCGGAGGAACATGAACCAGTGCGGATGTTTCTGGTGGAGGTGCTTGCGCCTGGGTGAACTAGAGGGGTTGGAGAGGCATGACTTCCCCTATGCCTAGATGAAACATGGGGTTGATATGGGTTTGTGAACTAAGGATGTGATAGGAGTCTTCATGCTCAGATTGGGCAGCGAACTCATCCTCCTCTTCTGGTTGGAAATCCACTACAAGCTAATCCAATGACTGGCTCCTTTGCAGGAGGAGTCGTGTGATGAGCTCTGAGTACTGTTCTGGCATAGGGATTATATCGTACGGGGAAGGGATGAACTCACGTCCCCCCCTGTAGAAGAGTTCATACTGCCTCTTTCCCTCCATCTTGGCTCGATCTACTACTAGACCAGCTTGTATCTTCACACATATGAAGTTGTACTAGTCTTGGGTTATAATGTTAGAGGTTGGGTTCCTCCCTTGCAACCTTAGGGACCAGCGGGGCCCTGCTGTGGGTTGTGCCGTGGGCTGTTGGACGGCCATGGTGCCCACAACGTCGGTGACTTGAGCGGTTGCAGCGGTGGCGTTTACAGGGTTCATGATGACCTGTTGAGGGTATGACACGGTGTAGAGGTGTGAAATTAGTGTACTTAGTACAGTGTAAACTTAGGTGGTAACATGCAGCGTATACGCTTCAACGTCCAGCGTATAACGTCAGCATAGACATCATAAGGAGTGCAGCGTATACAGTGTCAGGGTGTAGCATAAAACAGGATTACAGCATATAAAGTGCAGTATAAACTGGAAAGCAGCGTAGACAAATTCTATAGCGTAGGAAGAGCAGCATATACGTTGAGCAGCATATACAGTGTCAATGTTTGACGTAAACAAGCTTTACAACATACAGTTTGGTGTAAATGAACAGTAGCGTGAACTAGTTTGCAGTGTAAAGAGATTAGTGTAAGCAACGTTTCTGGAAGTCAGTGTGCAGTGTAGAGAAAACCTACGGCGTAAAAATATGCAGCATAAAATTTAGCAGTCTTGTGTATGGCGTAAGGAAAAATCTTCAGCGTGAAGCGTGTAGCGTATGTGTGGCAGCGTAGACGCTGGGGTTTCTGTGGATAGAGTCCACGTGGAGTTGGCAGCGTAGACACTGGAAGACTTGTAGAGAGTGAGTTTTAAACAGGGCAGTGTAAATGCTGATCAGCGTAGACGCTGGGGAGTGTGCAGGTAAGGTTCTAGATGGAGGCCCTCCTTCTAGCGCCAATTTCTGTATCGTCTAAAATCGTCGGTCTCTAGCTAGAAAGAAACAGAGGCCGTGGGATCGCAAGACACACATAGAAGATCCTACCTTCGCCTGAGGGCAAGTTGGAATGAACGAAGGTAGAGTACCTTGGGTGGTATGCACGGGATCAGACAAGGATTTCCCCGAACGTACACCGAAGTGCTATACGCTGGGTTATACGTAAACGGCGTAGCGGGTGTAAACAGAGCGTAAATAGTATAACCAATGCAAACAGAGCGTAAACGTAAACAGGCGTAAGTAGAATACGTACAACAATTAATGCAAATTGTAAAAAATTATGGGAAGAAAATGTAACAATGGCATTACAGAATGAAAGTACAATGCACCGGTCAAACGTAGTTGTGAGTGGAACACAAGGCGGACGAAAGCCCCGGTGGGTGCAGGGATGATTGCGGCTGGTTCACACTGTAAGCACAGTGTAGAGGCTGTATGCTCAGCGTACAGGGTTGTCCAACGTAAGAGGTTTTATGCTCTGGTTCTCAACGTCTCTGTTCTCTGGTGTGCTCTGGGAATTTGCCAACTATCCTGGATTTCTTCAAAAATTGGGCTTTTATACAGGGTTTTGACGACGGACTTGGGTTGGCAGACATGTGGCTCGTTGATCGGGTGTAAGAGCATAAAATTTACAAGTGTACAATATGTTACATTTTTTGGGCATATACGTTGGACGTATACGTTGTCTGCAGCAAGTGTAGACTATGGGCGTATACACTAGAGGTGCTAGGTGTATGCGAACTTGGGCGTAGATGTTGTGGACGTTGGCGTATACACTGGTGGATGTTGGGTGTATATGCTGATGGATGTTGGGCATATACGCTGATGTGCTGGGCGTATACGCTGGGGTGTATACGCTGATGGTTGCTGCCTTGTGCCAAATCTCGCTCTATAGTGTTGTTTTCTTGTCGTTTTTGGAGGTTTCACACCGGGCGTATGCATCTGTTGTACCTGTTGAGCATACATGCAGGGCGTGTACGCTGGGCATGTATGCTTGGCGTATACGCCGGGTGTATATGCTGGGCGTATACGCTATGAATTTGAGCGTATAGGCTGGGAATGTACATTTGGGCATATACGCTGGGCGTATACGCTGGAACTACATACTTAGTGAAAATTAAGCATCTGATCTCCAAAGTTGCCATGTTTGACACCAGACGTAGCTGTGGTCGTCTGGGGGTCCCAGGGACCTGCTTGGTGTTGGACAAGTACTAAGCTCCAAATTTTGTGGTGTTTCAGCTACCAATACCTTCAACGTGGAAGTTCCCTTCAATGTTGAATACCCCATCACAATTCAAGGCACAACTAGTGTTGAACAACCACTGAATCCGATGCTGGAGGCATGTCGATCTCTTAGGATACAAATCCGAGGACCTGAGGGATTGGCCCAGAAACACGAGCATTGCAATTTCCTCTGTGCAAAGGTGCAAGTAAATTTGCCCTTGGATTTACATGAACTTGAAGAAAAATGCAACTTTGAGTTCGCTTACTGCAACGGGAAGGAATTTGTCCCTACTCCTGGTGTTTTGTTACCTTTGACACAAGTGTACCAAAGGCTTCTAGACCAACTAATCTAGTTGGATAGGCTTAGGGAGTAATAGGACACAGCATCCAACCAAGATGATTCTTTCCAGGATGGGCAGGAGGAACTCGATTCCCAATCAAATGAGAGAGGTCCAACTGGCCCCGCTCCTGTCCCTCCTACCTAGCCTTTCTGGGCCAAGCCGTTGTTTATTACCGCTCCCTTTGTAATTATGCCCACGCTTCCGCAACCCACGATTATAGCTGCTATGGGTAGCCATGCCAATTCTGCTATGTTTCAACACCCGCTCTCGCCTGTTTCACCTATTCCATTTGCAACTACCATCCTTTTGTAGCCTGTTCAACAGCCCATTCCTGTGGCACATAACACACCAACCATGGCTACCCTTCCACATGTTCATACCATACAAACTTCACAAACATACGTGACTTCTAATTCTATTTCTACATTCACGTCAGTTCCATCCACTGTGGCAAGTCCCATCCCATCCACATGGTGGACCCCATTTGCTTCTCTACCTACCCCACAACTGTCGCAAATGTCTCATTACACGTGCTCTCAAATACACCAAGCCTCATAGTCAACACCGCCTAACACAGGGCTATGGTCTATGCTACCGGTGACACAAGCAGTCTACCTAGTAGCCCAACCCACAATTGCCACCTTAACAACACCACCCACCGGGTGGTGGATAACACAGGCAGCATCGCTTGCAAGGGTCATCCCAATGGCACCACCAATGGGTCAGGCCACCACACCCACCATATCACAGGTAGGAGTTATCCCCGTAGTTCCCTAGCCATCCACAACATTGTCGAGTCTAGACCAAGCATTCCAACTCATCCAAACTCTCACCAAGGAAATAAAATGCCTCAAAGCTACTAGGTCTGACATGGTACAAGTCATGGACTTTTACCAGGACAACCTCATTAGCCCTACAATCCATGCTTTGATGTTACACCCAGGGATGTCTCTCCCGCACTTCATGAAGTACGATGGGGAGGGGGATCCCAACGTCCATCTTGTTACCTTTGAAACACCGTGAAAATTACGAGTCAGCCTCAGGCAAAGATTCGCAATTCAAGCGAGAGCGCGCATCAATTTGATCAAGGACAAGTTTACACTCTATCACGCATGGCAGCATAATGAGCATGATAAGCTCCAAGATAGTCGAAGGCAGAGTCCAGAGAAGCACAACAGTTCGACGCTTTTTCTCGCAGCGCATGAATAACTTGTCTTTACGCTCATTACGTGGCGGCGCGTACCATTGTGTATGTTATCATTAAAGCTAGGCATTGTTTACACTTCATCACGCGCAGCTACGTAGTGAGCGTAAGTTACACATTGTTTACGCTTCATCACGTGCAGCTGCATAGTGAGCATAAGTTGCACATAATTTACGCTTTGTTACGCGCAGCTGCGTAGTGAGCGTAAAACAATTTTGAGCCTATTGTTGTTTACACCGGATTACGCTCATACACGTAACACAACACGAATGAGTGTAATACAGCCTGAAGACAATTGAAGCACGCTCAGCATGTACCTGCTCTTCACACGCACAGCACACAAACGAGCGTGTTGTGCATAGTCACAGTCTGACTTAAAATGATCAAGTCAACGGGATCCAAAACATCCGGGACCCACGTCATCAAGGTTGCGCCTTCTCCACGGAGTGTCGCGGCCTATAAATACCTCAGTTGACAAAGATACAAAGGTTGGCAAATCAGAGAGGCAGAAGCATATTTCTAAGCACTAGAGCATTTAGCACTTTGGAGCAGAGATACAGAGAACAGTGCTTTGGCAATTGCTGATATTATTACCTTACAGCCGAAGTAGGGCACAGTTCGCTTTGAGCACCGGTGACAGGAGTAATCGTTCTGCTGAAAAAGACTCTATCAATCAGAAGCAATTGATTGGTAGACATCAAAGCTTGGCCCACCTTGCATCTCAGCTTTAGCCCCCGAGGTAGATCGGACTTCTGTTTAGACCGTTTTGCTTGTTGTTTTGTGCTTGTTTCACATCCTATAATTGGGGACTCCCCAGTGTAATTTCTCATGCAAAATACACATTTTTAAGTCAAAGCGCAGATCTTGAAGCTACATGCTTCTCTTATGTCAACCTCCTTTTATCGTGTTTAGCATTATCACCGTTGCAATTTGCCTACATCATTTTCCCCTTGTTTTATGACTCCTCAAAACAAATCATTTTCTGTTTATGTAATTTTCATTGTTTTACTGACCCATAAGTCCCTGTCTGATCGACAAGACCGTTCAGGGTGCCACGGATTCGTTTTTCCAGCATAGCCCTCGCGCGGATCCGTGGCTAAAACTGTATACGCGGAATCTCGGTCGGTATTTCTATCTGCCGACGTTTTCTGTCACTACAGTTTTCTGGCGCTAGAAGGAGGGTCGTCAGGCTCCGATCCGAATATTTTGGGTAGCCCTGGTAGTGATCCATACCCTAAAACCATAGACGTAATACCTCTAAGGAAGTCTACGGTCCATCGCGTGGTATAGATCGGTCGCAAGGACGGTTTCTCTGAAATCCTACAGGGTAGAAAGCCTTTTTGTGCTTTTTGTTGCCAGCCATTTTCTTTTAGATCCGATTACCAATCACAGTTGACTTTATCAATCAATGGATTCCTTTTACTCAAACACAACCGCCATGGTCACCATCGATCTGGGTGTCGCACCTATCAATCCTACAGCAGCCACAAGACCAGCTCCTGGCGCAACGGGGCCTCAGGAACCATTGCACCGTTCATTAAGGCTTCAAGGGAAAGAGCCTATCTTCATGGTTATAACCCCTGAAGAATACAATTTCATATGCGTCAAGATCCAGGCGAGGCTGGCTCTTAGCCGAGCCGAGCTGGAGGCGAAGAGAAATTTTGAGGTGCTCCATCGAGGGGGCTATGATTTTAAGCCGACAGCCTACGACATAATCTCCTTGACCGAACACCAACATGAACTTATCACACAGTTGGTCATGGCTAGAGGCCAGACTTCACAACCTGCGGTGGAGCCCTAGCATGGGGAAGAGGCAGAGGATGAATTCGCGGCTCTGTCTGAACATTCGTTCCATACTCTGACGCCCCACACCCACATAAATCCGTCGTTCCCTTTCAATGGAGAGGCAACCTTTCTTGACCCAGCCACAACCATGCAGACGCAAATCCCTATCCTTCCGCAGGCCAACGCGCAGCCGTCTGGGTTGCAATTACAAATACCGCACCATAACGCGGGCGTGGTTCCATCACCACGGGTACTTAGTATCCCAACGATAATCCTGGCAACCACCGTGTCCCATTTCATCCCGTAGATACAACCCCATAACGTATCTATAACACACCCGGCTCAGGCCATGCCGCTTCTGCATCCGCAAACTCAACAGATACCCGCGAACACTCAGCCACAAACATACATCCAACAGTTTGCCGTAGGTCAGTGGGTCAACCCAGCGGTGCAACATGCTCAGTCTGTGGTGTACAGCGTGCAGCCCCCGTTTGCACCTGTGGCGCAAGTGCCACAAGGAATCCCGCGGTATACCTATCCCTATTTTGTGCAGCAGGAAACTGCCAACCCCTCTGCCCAAACCAGTAGGTGGTGGTCTTCGCAGGCCCCTCCACCTGCAAGGATCCCCGCCCAACCAGCAGCCAGCCAGCCTCTTCAGTTGTTTCCATTTCCTAGCGCCGCCCTCCTGGTCCAACCCCCTGCGCTTGCTGCACAAGCACCTCCGTCAACGGGTCTGGACCAAGCCTTCCAGCTTATACAGACCCTCACTGAGGAGGTCCAACGCCTTAAAGCCGTTGGATCTGATACCATTCAGATCATGGATTTCTATCAGGATGATCCGATCAATCCAGCGGTCTCCATGCTGTCGTTGCCACCAGGGATGTCCCTCCCCCATTTTACCAAGTATAATGGGGAGGGGGATCCCAACACTCATCTAGCCACCTTCAGATCTGAATCTTTGTTGTTACAGCAGTGGCTGCACACTTTAATCCGAGTCTTCGCAATGTCATTAACGGGGAAGGCTTTGGACTGGTATAGAGCTCTCCCACGCTCTTCCATTTCAACTTTGGAAGAGCTGCTGACTCAATTTGTGACCCGTTTCAAATACAATCTGAAGCTGGAAGTCATGATGGAACAGCTTATGAGGGTGAAACAAGACCTGCTCGAGCCAGTCCAAAAGTTTATACAGTGTTGGAACGCTACCTTGAATGAGATTCGCGACCCGATCGCGGACTCCCATCTACTGGCTATATTCAAGGGAGCAGTCAACGACTTTATTAAGTCTAAGCTGTATTATCTTTCCCCCAGCAATATACATCAGGCCTTCGCCCAGGTCTGAAGCATCCAAGATGCTACAGAGGCCAGCAAAGACCCAGCATATGTCGCCTACAAAAACGCACACAACAAAGCCAAAGACAAAGGCAAGGCAGCGACAACGACAGTAGCTGCGCTAACTGAAAATGCAAAAAACAAGAACAAGAAGGCCACGGCTGGTGCCGGCACCAGCCAAACCACAGCTGCCCCTGAAAGTTCCCCCCAGCCAAAGCCAAATTTTGAGCGTAAAGATCGTTCAAAGTATGTGGCTTTACCTGTAAAGCATTCTGAATTGCTGAAACAACTGTTAGCAGCAGGACACATTCAACCTAAGAAAGTGTCCGAGGAAGCCCTGAAGCATCACAAACGTCACTGTGAACTCTTGAAGGACCCTTCTTTAGCTCTGCCTAATGAACCAGCAGTTCCAAAATCTTTTAGGCTGGACCGTTTCTGTGACTACCACCAGATGTGTGGTCATGACACGGATTACTGCTGGGCGTTGAAGGACAACATTCAACGCATGATCGACAAAGGTCATCTAAAATTAGACAGCAGTAACCCTACGCGTCCAGAAAACCAAACACTGCATGTGTATAAGGATCCGTTAAACGCAAATTACGATCTTTATACAATCACTATGGTGAGTACGGACGGTGAGCGTAAGGGACCGCCAAAATCGCCTTTTGTTTTACGCGTCCCCGCCAGCTCACCAAGGGGACCAACGAATTCAGCGGCAGCCGGTGGGGCCTCACAGCCACCTTTCATTATACGGGCACCTTCCCAGGTACGCCCTCAGTCACGTGACAGTATTCAAGCCGCGGCTCCATCTGCGCCCACACCTAGAGCGCCCTTCATTATCAGGGCGCCAGCACCACGGCCTGCTCCTCTCATGCAGGGGCAGACCTCCCGTCAAAACTACTAGCCATCGCCTCCCAAGCGGAAGGAGGAGAATACCGTAGTTAACGCAATAAAAGACCACCCTACGCTCAGCTTCCCTAAGCCCAGGCCCCTGGCCTCTGTGCCTTTGACCATGCCCAAGAAGCATGCCAAAGGTACAGAAACACAGCCACCTTCTCTTGGAAGGAAGAAAAACAACCCCCCCCCACCGACACCGCTCCGCCTTGAGAGATTCGTCTTTTGGGCCGAATGGAGGAAGACAAGGAGGATAAACAACCTTGCCGAGAGAAGGACCTCCTCGATGCATTCACACAGGTCAAGCAAGCTCTTAAGCAAAAGAACACAACACTGAGCTTGTACGACCTACTGATGACTTCTCGAGAACACCGTGAGGCTATGGTACGTATGTTGACATCCATATCAGTGGATGCCAACCTACTAGTAGAAGAGGAAGCGATACATGCTATCATGTTTCCTTCTGATGCTGAACAACCCAAGCCTACCTCGTTGACCTTCCTAGATGAGTCTGTCAAAGATGATCCGGAGAAAGGTCAAGTAACGACTGAGCCTATGTTCATTACCATTCGGGTCGGTCAGTACCAGATCTGGAGGGTACACGTGGATGATGGTGCAGCTGCTAACGTCGTTCCCTATTCCATTGTGGATAGGTTGGGATTGGTCGACCAGATCACTCCCACGACGACAGCTTGCGTGAAATCATTCAACGGAGCACGGGTTCAAGTCAAGGGGACAGTGCGTATTGAGTTTGTGGCGGGGAATCAATTCCCAACCGAAGCCACATTCTTAGTCGTTGAGGAGATGCCCTGCTTCAACTTAATCTTAGGGAGGTCATGGTTAGCCCAGCTGAGGGTAGTCTCATCGCTGATACACCAAGAGATACACCTACCCTATGCCGGAGGGGAGGTTATCATACGCGGCGATGAGATCACCCCCAGGACTGTCAACAACATTGCAGAAGAACGAGGTTCAAAGATCGAAACGACTGACGATCAGTCTTATCCCCAAGTCCCCAAACAAACTGATAACAACGACGATAGTCTAGCCTGGGCCGACCTGCCATTTCCAGATGACAGTGTAGAGGAGTTCAACCATAAGCCTCCTCGCCCTTACGCAGCGCTCAACATGAAGGCCATTAAGAGACAATTGCGTATCGACGGTTGAACAATGGTCTTCTGCGTGTACTACCATTTGCAAGTTAGCATACTACCCGTTTAGCAGCTTCTTTTGTTTGTTTCAACAGGCTTTTACGCTATATTTGCTTTTTGGGTTTACGCTTTTCACTTGTTGCGAGTTTTCTACACTCTCATTCCTTTACGCATTTATCCAGGAGTATATTTCTTATTACTGGTTACGCAGACGGCCCGCAATGGCCTTAAACTAGTAGCCAGCCCGCAACGGCCTTAAACTAGTAGCTCATTTACGCAAATTCATATGTTGGCCTGCAATGGCCTTAAACTAGTAATGCAAGATTACTTATTATCATTTACGCAGTTACCCTCTGGCCCGCAACGGCCTTAAACTAGTCATACAAAACCAACCTCTTCATCATTATACGCAGTTACGCAGACGGCCCCCAATGGCCTTAAACTAGTTATACAAAATCAACCTTTTTCATAGTGTTATAAATAGTTACGCAGTCGGCCCGCAACAGCCTTAAACTAGTTATCCAGAGTTATCTACAATCACCATTTACGCTTTCTTTACTTTACGCATCAGGCCCGCAACGGCCTTAAACTAGGAATTACGCTATCATTATTACTTAGGTGAACTTTTCAACAGTTACACTCGTACTCTATCGACGAAACATAAAAAATAAAAATAAAAAAAAAGATGTAATTGATATCCAACGCATCCACCAGGTTTTATAACATGTCTTTCTATTCATTTGTAACATGGTACTACACTCAACATTAACAAAATTCTGCGTAAATAATAATTACGCATTCCCCCTACTGCCACTATCACCGGTATCTCTTAACTCTGAATCTAGCCCCAAAAGGTTGTCCTCCAGTAGGCCATCGTTTCTGGGTATTATCCCTTCATGAAAGATTGCCTCTTCACGAGGCTCTCGTTCCGGCATTGGCTCTATAGGAGGACGCTCTTCATCGTTGCCTTCCACCTCTGCCTCCACAGTCTCCTCTCCCAGCCCTTCAACTAGCGTATTTGCTCTACCTTCCTCCGGTACCTAAAACCAAATAACATTAAAATTAGAATAGCCGATGCTAGTCAGAAAATCTTCCGACTAAGTCATGCGTAAACTTACTCGTGACGGCCCTGCTTCCGTGGCAAAAGGAAGCTTGTCCAAACCAGCCCACAAACGCTGCATGATCTCGTCCTCTATCAAGTCTGGCCACACATCCTCGCCCAATGCGGCTGCAGCTTTCACCTTCCGTTTCTCCAGGCTACTCCAGCAGGGTGGATCTGGGAAGAAAGTAGGGATTGTAGCTTGATTCCCAGGGAAAACCATTGTTCTCTCTGGGGACGCTGTTACAGTCACCTGCTCTTCGAACTTCTTGAAAGCTACGGACACTCCGATGGTGTCCACGAAAACCTCCAGGGATTGAGCTTTAATGGCAGAATCGCGGTAACACTTTCTATAAGCAGCGCTTTCCCTTTTATATACATGCTTGTGGTCCTTCTCCGTCTGCCCCCATTCCTATACGCTGGCGCAGTAGTCCCTCCAGTCCTGGCTTTTCTGAGCGAGGAGTTCGATTTGCATCCTTTGCTCTACTAACGCCCGACTGGTCTGTACGCTGTTCTTGATGGCTGTTCAATAACGGGAGTGATCAATGACAGCGGTACGCCAGTCTTCATCCCCCGTCGCTCGAGCCTGTAGGAACTCGTATCGCGCCCTTAGGTCCTCGACTTCCTTGGTCAAGGATTCAGCTTTTTCCTCCGACCGTTGCAGCCTCCTCCATAGGTTTTCGTTAACATTTCTACTTTCCCATATGGAGCGTGTCAAGCGTAACGTAAATTTACGCATTTCCTCATAAATGTGGCATGGCACGACTGCCCCATCAGATGGGGGCTCCGCTGTGTCCAGATCAATGGGCTCCGTGGGATCCCATCGGAGGTGAGCTCCTGACAGAAAAAACAAGCATCAATACAGATGACATATTACCAAGACATTATGTCGTAACTTCGTTACGGCTATAACTTACCAGCGCCAGGTTCAAAGCGTTCCAGACGCTCGATCATGTCGCTGACGATGCCTTCCATGAAGGCAAACTTATCGGGGAAGTCTCTCCACATTTTGCTCACAGCAGCGGACGTTGAGGCATCTTCTCCCCCTATAGCGTAATTTTGTTAGACATTCTCTCCATTCACAGATTTTTTTTTCAAACACGCTAACGCACTCATTACCTCTGCCGGTGACAGTGGCGATTTCATCAACATCTTCCATATCTTTTTCCCTTTCACGCACTAGAGTCTGTGGGTTACTGGTTCCAGCAGCTGGGGCCTCCTCACACACCCCGGTCTGTACGCGGCTTCCGCTAGCAGCTGGGGCCGCCTCACGCACTGGAACCTGCACACGGCTCTTATTAACAGCTGGGGCCTCTTCTTCCAAAATTGAGGCCCCCTCCCCACGGCTTAATACCATCGCCCCTGTCTCAGGGGTCAGTTGCCCTGTCATTTTTGCTATTTACACCACCATACGTTAGCATATCATTCCAANCCGATCCCTTCCGGCGGATCCTGCCCATGGGTAGTGCTAAGAATATGGCCAATCCAAGGTCTGGATAGCTGGTCTCGGTCTTACTGTACCCAGACCCCATTCCTCTGAACGACCAGAAACTTAGCAAACCACCAGAGGCAAGCTATGAAAAAGGCATAATGCACATTGAAACGGGACTCGAGCTTCTCCCAAAGCTTGACCATTTCACTGCGCAGTCCCTTGGCAAGATGGCTCGCCCAATCAAACCAGGCTCCCTCTTCTAGGACCTCTCGCATGATACGGGTTTGTTCTACCGAAAAGAACTTAGCCTGCGAGAGGGTTTTGGGGAAGGTTCGGGCTCGAAAAAGGGGATAAAGTGTCTTGGCAGTCCCCATCTCTAATTTATCACAAGGAAACCCCTTGGTCTCCTTAGGGATCCTCACCCACTCCTTCAGAAACTCCTCGACTCTAGCGCTCCTCTTGGTCTTCACTTTTACGGGAAGGCCATTCGAGGGGACGCCATACAGGTCCGAGAAGAGCTGAGTATCAATGTCGAAGTTTACGCGCAGGTTATGCACGCGCGTGCTAAAATGATCCGCCTTCTCCCTAAAGGAGTTAACCAGGGCTATCATTTCGCTGGCGGGGACATCAGGGGTTGCAGCCAAAAATAGGTGCATTAGCCCTGCGGCCTGGATCTTGGTGGTCACTGCGACTAGGGCTGCCGAGTGGCCGAGCCAACGCTGTGCCTCCTTAATATCCCCGTAACGAAAAAGAACATCCCTTGCCTCGCGGCCGGAAATTGTAAGGGTAATCTCCCGAGATTCCCTGACTGAAAGGCATAAAACGCAAGTCAAACAGAAATGCTATTACATAGTATCCATGACTCACAATTACACAAATAACATTAGAACACGCAGCGGCCTTACCGGGGCCAAACGGCAACGGAAATGGCAGGAGTTCCCTCTGCATGTCCTCGACGGTGAGGGGCGGATCCAAGGTCCAGTCCTCGTGCAGCCACCCGAGTTCCTGACAGTTCTTAAAAGAGCGCTCGTAGCAGGTGTGATACTCACGCATCTCATGGCCAATTTGCCCGATAACACCGGCACGCACGTTGTTGGTCGCGGTAAACGCCATTATTGCCGTTTCGGCCCAGGCCAACGTATCGCCATCGCCAATTAGCCTGTTGTCATGTATAAAAAACTTGTACCATACAGCATAAGCTTATTTTACATTTTGCACATAAACGTCTCCTACATCGCATGCAGCCAACAAAATAGAAAAGTAGACACCAATAAAATCTGCTTACCCGCCTGCGTAGTACACCGTGCCTTGTGGGTTCTAGAAGTACGTCGACACATGGCGGGCCATGAACAGCATGTTATATGCATGATAATAGTTGAAACGGGTCATGCCCCAGATCCAGTGTAAGCTCCTTAGACCAAGGGCGCTGAGCACTTGGTCCTCGGGATGGCCCGTGTCGATGGCCCCGTCTGTCAGGTAAGCCAGAATCCCCTACGCAGACCCCACCAACAAGTGCTCTAAAATGGCACCGACAACATCATCGGTTACATTAGACTAGACAATGATGCTGAAGTTGCATAGTAAAAACTGCAGAAACTCCAGCGCCCCCTTTCGGAACCAGATGGCCTTCCCCTGCACTAGTGTGTGAGGGGGAGGGACATTGGGGATGATGGGGTTCACCCAGCACAAAACCCCAATGAGGTCTAGCACAACCAGGATGGGCTTCAGTGCGATGCTGTATAGAAAAGCCAAAGCATATATTAACACCTACATTTGCATTTGCATGACTAACACAGAAAACTCATAAAACGCACCCAGGCTGAAATCGCCCAAACCCTTGCAATAACGCGAGGCGCGTCCCTGACAACGGCGATAAACGCAACCCTTTCAAACCCTCGCATTAGCCCGAGGTCCATAACTCGAAATCAACATGCACGCAAATGAAAATATACCACGAAAAGCAGCCATAGAAATGAACGTAAGCATGTAAGGAACGACTAACCAGTTCAACGGCGCGGGGTCTCGAACATCGATCAACGCCTGCGAGACACGGTCCAGAGTGGCTTGCATGTCGTCGATCTTGGCCAGTTTTTTGTTCTTCTTCTTGATCTTCGGTGCCATTGCGACAACTTTAGAATTCTTTCACAGCTTAACACTTGCAAATCTTCATGAGATTACACGCCCTAACTCTCTGCTCTTCTTGGCCTCAGCGACAGTTGCGAATTTGAATTCTCGATAGCCAACAGCCTGTTCTCATCGAAGAACCACTTACTTATACACAAGGATCACTGACTTGATATCAGAATTAAGTGAAACTTTCCTGAAACGGAATCCGAAAATCCAGATGTTAATGCGGCCGATAGTGCACGTGCCACTGTCCGAAATGACGTTAAACTACCACATCTTATCGCCTCGTAATCGGGTTACATTGATTACAGCTTGTCTATAATATTCAAAATTTAGTTAGCCTTCCACATTCGGTGACATCACGTCACTTGTCTCCTAACCATTTACGCACTCGCCGGTTTTGCAGGACAGACGGAGAATGGACGCCACAGTTTCAGCACCCTTAACTTTGACAGGCCCATACGGGATGTTAATTAGACAGTTTGACTCCACATTAGTAGACATTAACCTCCCTTTAGAAAGCGTAACCATAGCCACATCGGAGACGTCCCCAGAATGGCCAGAACAGTCAACGTGCACGCTAGACCTGGAGGCTGGAGACATAATCGAGGACCCCCTCAGTGAGGTCCCTATCGTTACGCATAAGGGTGAGACTAAAACGCTCAATGTCAGTTCTTTGTTAGACGAAAAAATGCACAACGCTATAAAACAGGTCCTGCAAGACAACATTACTGTCTTTGCATGGTCATACGAGGATATGCCTGGGTTAGATCCCAGGTTAATCCAGCATAACATTATCCTGGATCCACAGATTAAAGCGGTTAGACAAAAGGCACGCAAAATCAAACCAGAGATCGCGCTGGCGGTGTGTGATGAAATCACCAAGCTGTACCAAGCTGGTTTCATCCGCGTGGTCGATTACTCAGATTGGGTATCTAACATTGTGGTCGTCCTGAAGAAGAACGGGAGTATATGCATATGCATAGACTTCTGGGATTTGAACAAGGCCACAATCAAGGATAACTTCCCGTTGCCGAGTATCGACCAGCTAGTGGATACAACAGCTGGGCATGCGCTTCTGTCCTTCATGGATGGCTTTTCAGGCTACAACCAGATTCGCATTAACCCAGAACACCAATTGATCACGACATTCATGACGCCCTGGGGCACCTTTTGCTACACCATGATGCCTTTTGGCCTGAAGAACGCCGGGGCAATGTACCAATGGACCATGACATACATCTTCAGTGATTACCTCCTAGGAAGGCTAAATGATTACATAGACGACATAGCTGTGAAGTCGTTGAAGTCGGAAGATCATTCAGCGGACCTGGAATTAGTCCTTAAAAGATGTTCCACACACGAGCTCCGGCTTAACCCAAAGAAGTGCGTATTCGGAGTCAAAACCGGACGCATGCTGGGGTTTGTGGTATCGGAAACCGGCATACGAGTTGACCCTGATAAGGTCAAAGCCATTGTCGAGTTAACACCTCCCACAGACCTCAAGCAATTACGCGGATTGCAGGGACGCTTACAGTTTATACGCCAGTTCATTTCAAGGTTAACCGACAAGTTACACCCTATGCAACACTTACTGAAAAAGGGGGTTAACTTTGAATGGACCAAAGATTGTCAGCGTACATTTGATAGTTTAAAACAAGAACTGCAACATCTACCAACGGTGTTCCCGCCACAAAGGGACTTACCATTCTACATTTACCTCGCAACTTCAGACGTAGCAATAGCAGCGTTCCTTTGTCAAAAAAGGGATGATGGGTCGAAAATGCCTATCTACTACTTGAGCCACGCTCTATGTGCGTATGAGACGAGATACAACGACGTCGAGCGTAATTTCTTAGCATTAGTTTTTACACTTAAGAAATGTAGGCATTATCTTTTTCGTAGTCAAGTTAACGTCATCTGTAAAAAAAACATCCTTAGAGCCATTACGCACAGCTTATACGAGAGTAGTAAAATAGCTCGCTGGAAGGCTATCACGGCAAAGTTCGATCTGCACTATATTGGCCAACCATCCACGAAAGGCCAAGCGATAGCTGACCAGTTAATAACTTCACCGATTAACAATCACGCAACCATAGAACCAGAGTTCCCAGAAGAACATGTGCATAGCCTAAGTCCTGTCTCAACAGGCCTCGAAGCAACGCTATATTTCGATGGAGCTTCCACTGCTAAAGGCGGCAGTGCTGCCACTATTCTTACGCTATCGCCTGAGGATGTGCATCTACACGCTTATTGATTGACCTTCCCTTGTATGAACAATGTGGCAAAGTACGAGGGGCTCCTCAGGGGATTAATAACTACAGGTGAACTTGATGTTCAACACCTGGCAGTTAGGGGCGATTCGATGCTTCTCATAAATCAAATCACTGGAGTCTACGCCTGCAAGGCTATACATCTGCAGCCTTATTGCGATCAGGCTAAAGATCTTCTTAGACGATTTATGACCTTCGACGCCCAACACATCCCACGGACTGACAACACGCTGGCCGACGCACTGGCCACCATGGCTTTACACGTGCCTTCACACCTGTTTAACACCTGCCCTGCATTGATTACAGACTGCGCAGACCCTATCATTCAGGCGGCGCAAATCTCCTCTCTTCTCGAGGAAAGCACGCCTGAATGGTACAATCATATCAAAACTTATCTTCTACAGGGTGAGCTGCCATCTACATTAACGCGCGTGCAGAAAGAAGCAATCTGTAAGTGGGCTAGGCAATACATCATCATCGGAGACAGCACTCTCTGTAGGTGCTCCTTTGATGGCATGTTGCTTACCTGCGTTGACAAAGACCAAGCGCAACACATAGTCAGCGAAGTTCATGAGGGACTGTGTGGCGGCCACGTAGCACCAAGGGCTATGGTCCTAAAAATCTGATGCTTAGGGTACTACTGGCCATGCATGGAAAAAGACTATCTGACAAAGGTTAAAACTTGTGACACGTGTCAGCGTCATGCAAACCTCATCCACGTGTCGCCCACAGAATTGCATACAACGCAGATAACATGGCCATTTCAACGATGGGGACTGGACATCATAGGACCCATCACGCCAAAATATTCTACAGGGCATAGCTTCATTATTACCGCTACTGAGTACTTTACGAAGTGGGTAGCAG
>MNCI01024433.1:265541-287881 GCA_015680685.1 Gnetum montanum | reverse complement strand
ATGGCACTGCTCGTCCGCTACGACGTAAAACTGGCACTGCTCGTCCGCTACGACGTAAAACTGGCACTGCTCGTCTGCTACGACGTAAAACTGGCACCAGACATCTGCTACGACGTAAAACTGGCACTGATCGTTCACCACAACGTAAAACTAGCATGCCTTGCACGCGTCCGCCATGACGCTAAACTGGCAGGTGGTAACCGTCCGCTACGACGTAAAACTGGCAATGTTGTACAAGTCCGCCAAGACGAAAAACTGGCATCTTTTGCACGCATCTGCCACGATGCTAAACTGGCACAGGTAAGTAGCCATCTGCTGAGACATAAAACCAGCGCAGATTCGTCCCTGGGTCATGACGCGAAACTGACACCCACAGCACAGTCTGCTGAGACCATAAATCAGCCATACCACCATCCGCTACGATGTAAAACTAGCATCTTTCGGTCTGCCCGAACTTTAAATTGGGACCATGGTCCGCTGGGACTTAAAACCAGTAATGGTAGTCTACCAGGACTTGAAACTGAGATGTACAGATCGCTACCATGTTCAAGCGAGCGTGATCATTCTTGTACAGCTGCACAGCAGACAGGGTGGGATACTAAAACAGTCCCAGTGTCGCCACCCCACCAGGCATCTTACTGATTCCTCAGATAGGCTAAGAGGCATCTTACTGATCCCTCGGAGATTCCGTCGCTGCACCCACTGTAGTGGTGCCACCTCTGAGAGTTTAGCCTCGCCAGATGGAGCTCCAATGAAATCCTCGTCGGCAACGGCCTCGGGAATCCTCGCCAATCATCGCTATTGGACGCCGGCCTCGCAAATTCATCTGGTCGGTTCCTCATGTGGCCAGTTAGCTGCACTATGTCTGATGCCTCTTGGCGAGGGTATGCAGCACCAATTGTCAGGATTGGCAGCTCCGCCCGAGTGCTCTGGCTCCTTCTTTACAGCCCATTCGCTCTATCTCACATCAAACGGCATCTGTTTCAAGAACCCCGCCTCTTGTTCATGAGCAATGGTGTCCTCCACTTTCTTTTGTGGTTGTAGGTTACTTGCCTTAGAGAATATCATCCAAAGGTGCGTCCATCTGAGCGGTAAAGTACAACAACGTGTTGAAATGGCTGCTCAGGTCTGCCCGACCACTTAGCTCTGCATGTCTATACCTCGCACAATCCTACCCTTAACTCTTGTTTTCCTCCATCCCCACCACCCTGTTCCCATACGCAACATCTACATATGCAAGTATTCATTTTCCGCACTCACGCTAGCAGAGACATTGCAAAAGTGATGCGCAACGCTCCTTTTGCATGCATTCCTGCTATAACTGGTAATAGAGAAACCTCAGGTTGACGTGCTACGCTCGTCTGAAAGCATTCCTGTTGACCGCGTATTTCATACCCCTACCATCATAATTCATTTTGCATTTTCCCCGAACCTATTTCCAGCTCCATCCCTCTATCTCCCATACCTGCCAGTCTTGCTCTTCTATGTTGACAGGGTAACACTTGAGTAGCCATGGATGAACGTTGTTCTTGCTTCTACCGATCCGGTGTTTCATATTCTTTGTCGACGTCTTTCGGGTAAGCCCTCCAACCGTCCACAAAGAGGAACCATTGAAACACCGTGAAAATTACAAGTCAGCCTTAGGCAAAGATTCGCAATTCAAGTGAGAGCGAGCATCAGTTTGATCAAGGACAAGTTTACGCTCTATCACGCATGGCAGCATAATGAGCATGATAAGCTCCAAGATAGTCGAAGGCAGAGTCCAGAGAAGCACAACAGTTTGACGCTTTTTCTCACAGCGCATGAATAACTTGTCTTTACGCTCATTACGCGGTGGTGCGTACCATTTTGTATGTTATCATTAAAGCTAGGCATTGTTTACGCTTCATCACGCGCAGCTGCGTAGTGAGCGTAAGTTACACATTGTTTACACTTCATCACGCGCAGCTGCATAGTGAGCGTAAGTTGCACATAATTTACGCTTTGTTACGCGTAGCTGTGTAGTGAGCGTAGAACAATTTTGAGCCTATTGTTGTTTACACCAGATTACGCTCATACACGCAACACAACGCGAATGTGTAATACAGCCTGAAGACAATTGAAGCACACTCAGCATGTACCTGCTCTTGACACGCATAGCACGCAAACGAGCGTGTTGTGTGTAGTCACAGTCTGACTTAAAATGATCAAGTCAACGGGACCCAAAACATCTGGGACCCACATCATCAAGGTTGTGCCTTCTCCACGGAGCGTCGCGGCCTATAAATACCTCAGTTGACAAAGATACAAAGGTTGGCAAATCAGAGAGGTAGAAGCCTATTTCTAAGCACCAGAGCATTTAGCACTTTGGAGCAGAGATACAGAGAACAGTGCTTTGGCAATTGCTGATATTATTACCTTACGGCTGAAGCAGGGCACAGTTCGCTTTGAGCACCGGTGATAGGAGTAATCGTTCTGCTGAAAAAGACTCTATCAATCAGAAGCAATTGATCGGTAGACGTCAAAGCTTGGCCCGCCTTGCATCTCAGCTTTAGCCCCCGAGGTAGATCGGACTTCTGTTTAGACCATTTTGCTTGTTGTTTTGTGCTTGTTTCACATCCTATAATTGGGGACTCCCCAGTGTAATTTCTCATGCAAAATACACATTTTTAAGTCAAAGCGCAGATCTTGAAGCTATGTGCTTCTCTTATGTCAACCTCCTTTTATCGTGTTTAGCATTATCACCGTTGCAATTCACCTACATCATTTTCCCCTTGTTTTACAACTCCTCGAAACAGATCATTTTCTGTTTACGTAATTTTCATTGTTTTACTGACCCATAAGTCCCTGTCTGATCGACAAGACCGTTTAGGGCACCGCGGATTCGTTTTTCCAACATAGCCCTCATGCGGATCCGTTGCTAAAACTATATACGTGGAATCTCGGTCGGTATTTCCAGCTGCAGACGTTTTCTGTCGCTACAACCTTCAGGTCTAAATCTTTGCTATTGCAACAATGGATAGGATCATTCACATTTTCATCATGTCCCTAGCTAGGAAAGCCATAGATTGGTACCATGCATTGTCACACTCATCCATTTCAACTTTGGAAGAACTCTTGACCTAGTTTGTGACACACTTCAAGTACAACTTGAAGCTAGAAACCATGCTGGATCAGTTGATGAGTGTGAAGCAAGACCCACTAGAACCAGTCCAAAAGTTCATTCAACATCGGAGCGTAACCCTTAATGAAATCTGTGAGCCCATTGCAAAGGCCCACTTGCTGGCTACCTTTAAGGGTGCATTAAATGACTTCATCAAGTCTAAACTATACTACCTCACTCCTTGCTCTCTTAGTTAGGCTTTCGCTCAGACTAAGAGCATACAAGACGTAGCCGAGATGAGCAAAGACCCGACCTACATTGCTTACAAAAACACTTTCGTAAAAAAGGACAAGGGTAAGCCCCAACAACCACAGTGGCCACTATGGCAATCGAGGCCAAGCCCAAACCTAGTAGCAACAGTAGCAAGAATAACAAGAAATCGGTCGAACCCGTGGCTAACCCCATGCCCAAACAGGGCCACGTGCTACAGCCTGCTACACCTACGCCCGAGACATCTACACAAACCAAACCTAACTTTGAGCACAAAGACTGCTCAAAGTACACCCCACTACCTCTAAAGCCTTCAGAGCTTCTAAAGAAACTACTAGCAGTGGGATACATCCAACATAAGTAGGTGTCAAAAGAAGCAAACTTGAGACATCCGCGCTACTATGAGCTCCTTAGGAATCCTTCTTTGGCCCTGCCCAATGAGCCTCCAGTTCCTAGGGGTTTCAGGCTCGACAGGTTTTTTGACTACCACCAACAATGTGGTCACAACACAGATTATTGTCTGGCATTGCAGGATGACATCCAAAGATTAATTGACCAGGGAAATCTAGTGTTGGACGAAAGCAACCTAGTACACCCTGAAAACCAATCTATGTATGTCTACACAGATCCCCTCAATGCCAACAATTCTAGTTACATCATCAACACTATCAGCATTGACAAATGATCCCAGGCCACCCTGGTAGCTGTTCGTGGTTCGTGTACCTGAACGTAGTGCACTAGCACCAATGGTTGGTCCAAGCTCACAACAACCATTCATCCTAAAAGTCCCACCACAGGCATCCACCTTTGCATCACCTCTTAGTGGGGCCACATGGTCCCATTAGTTAACACCTCTAGCTCCATTCGTCATCAGGGGGCCGACACCTTTAACGGCACCTATCTCACGGAACAAAGCTAAACAGCCTTTTCGCCCTGCAAGGCAAGAAGTCCACTTGGTGGGCAAGACGTCGAAGCGAAGTATCGTCAAGGGTATCCCCGAGCCTACATCTTCACCCCTTGCATCTGCACCTTTACCTCCAAAGATGAACGTTAACATGACTACGTAGCTTGCATCACCCTACCGACAAGGATTTGAACCCATATCCAAAGTCACCTCTCCTCGAGAGATTCGTCTTCTGGGACGAATCAAAGAGGAGGAAAGTGTCAAACAAGGGGGTGGCCAAGACCTTCTGGATGCCCTCACCTAGTTCAAGTAAGCTCTAAAGCAAATAATTCTCCACTGATCTTGTATGACCTAATCATGACATCTGTACCGCATTGCAAGGCTCTAATTTGCATGTTAACAGTAGTTCCGGTCGATGAGAACATGCCAGTGGAAGAGGAAGCGATCCATTCGTTCATACTTCCCTCTGTACCCATGGAGTCCATGACACCTCAATTGACTTTCAATAATGATGCCATTTGAGAAGATCCCAAAGGAGGTCAGGTGACTACGGTGCCTCTCTTCATCATAATTTGGATCAGCCAACATCAGATCCGAAGGGTACATGTTGATGATGGGGCTGCCACAAACGTCATTCCCTTCCCTATTGTGGACAAGTTGGGATTGGTTGACCAGATCAAACCCACAATGACATTATGTCTGAGGTCCTTCAACGAGGCATGCATCCTAGTGAAGGGCACAATTCACGTAGACTTTGTAGCATGGGACCAATTCCCCACATACACAATGTTCATTGTGGTCAAAGAAATGCCCAGGTTTAACTTGATCTTGGGAAGATCATGGTTAGCGCAACTTAGGGCTTTCTCCTTGCCTATACACTAGGAGATCGACTTACCATATGCAGGTAGGGAGGTGGTGATCTGTGGTGATGAAGTAGCAATGCAAGCAATCAATAATGTAGACATGGAGTAGGGCTCAGAGGTCACAACCTTCGAGAGTGAGGCACCTACTCACACATGCATTAATCATCCAACGGAAGGATCGGCCTAGCGAGTTAACTCCCAAATCAAAAACGCATGGGTTTTGTTTCCCTTCCAAGTAGAGGATGATGATGTGAATGAGGGCCCTAGAGAAACACCTCAGCCTCACGTTCCTATCAACTCATGTTAGGTCAAGAGGCAGCTACGCATAGCATAGAAACCCTACAGATTCCTGCCTAGTTGCCATCCCTTGTACATTGTTACTTTCTGCTTTGTTAACATGCCATCCTTTTCACATGCTATGCTATGGCCTAAAATGGCCTAAAACTAGCATTGTTTCTTTCTACTTTGTTAACATGTTGTCCTTCTGGCATGCTACACTATAGCCCGAAATGGCCTAAAACTAGCATCATCGCTTTTTGCTTTGTTAACGTACTATCTCTTTTGGCAACGGCCCAAAATGGCCTAAAACTACTATTTTTTCTTTTCGCTTTGTTAACATATAATCCTTTAGGCATGTTACGCAATAGCCCGAAATGGCCTAAAACTAGCAACGGCCCAAAATGGCCTAAAACTAGCATATGAAAGCATGAAAACTTTATATGATACACAAGTTAACGCAAAATTGATTTCTTTTCTGAGGTCTTTCATTTTATTCAAAACTTTCACCTATTGACAATGTTTGCAAAATTTCAACATTTTAAAATTTCAAAAATTTCAAAAAGAAAATCCCATGCTGTCATGGGTTGTCTCTGTTTGCATTGTCCTAGCCACTCACCTCCACTTCATCTGCTTGTGCATCAGCCTCCCCTGCATTTCCTTCTATTGGTTCTTCATTCCCTCCCTCTACGAGCCTTGCACCCTCATCTAGAGCCTGCATCGTAGGAATGTAGTCAGTTAGGGCAACAAATGTAAACTATAATATAGCATGAGCATCTACATAGTTGACTAACTTGGGGGGGTGGGGGCCTGCATCAGTCTCAAAGTGTATCTGGTCTAGACTGAGCCTAAGGTGGTGCTAGACCTCCTCTGTCATGATGTTCATCCAACACCTATTGCTAGGTTCAACATTCATAGTAGTCACTTTCTCCCTTTCCACGGTTGTCCATTTTAGAGGTCCTAGGGAAAGGGAGGCAGTTGCGGTCTCTCCTGTAGCAAGGTCCACTTTCAAGTCAAGAGATTCTGTAACCTTCACCTACTCTTTGAACTTAGCGTAGGCCTCAGAAGCATCAATGGCATTCACAAATTCTTCATACGTGAATGCCTCCACAGCAATGTCTTTGTACAATTTTTGATAGGTGTCATTCTCCAGCTTGTACATGTGTTTGTGGTTTCTCTGGGTTTGTCCCCATTCAAAAACCTTGGTGCTGATATCTTTCATCTCTTGACACTTCTGGGCTAGCAAGTCCATTTGCATTTTCTTTTCAATTATCTCACAAGTGGATTCAACGTTCTAATGAATGACAATCCAAAATCTAGTGTAGTCGTCTATAGCCTTGCACCAATCCTCAGCATCAGGGTTATGGTTTACGAGGAACTCATTCCTTAACCTAAGATCCTTCACCTCAGTGACTAGGTTGGCCTCTCTTTTCTCAGCCCTTTAGACCCATTTCCATAGGTCCTTGTTGACACGCTTATACTCCCACAGAGAGCGTGTCGAGTGCAAGATGCACTTGTAAGCCTCATCGAGCATGCGACGAGGTACCTCGGTCATGTCAGGTGAGAGTGTGGGCATGGTGCCAACTTTCATAGGTCATGCCAAGTTCCATTTGAGCCAAGAGGCTACCTCGACATGAAGAGCATAAAAATCACGTTAGCATAGCAAAATTAATGAACTCAAAATTCTTTTAGCGTAACAACATAAGGTAATTTAATACTACTACTTACCCATGCCAGGGTCCGCCTGCTAAAGGTGTTTGATCATGTGGTTGACAAGTCCCTACATGAATGCGAACTTGTCAGGGAGCTCAGCCCATGACTCTGCATGAATTGGAGGGGATCCTATGGCATCAGCAATAGCACTTGTTACATGACTAAGCATATCAGCGATGGCCAAAATGGACTATGATAAGGCAGACGTATCGCCAAACTCACCAGCGTCTAGCTGCGATCTTTCTTCTTGCTGACACAAGACGATGGTTGTAGCCTTGGTGGAGGGCCCTGCCAAGTCCATACGAGCCCCTTCCTCATGTGCTAGTGCCTTTCCTTTCAGGAGACCAGTGTCTTTTTTATTCAAGGGAGGTGCCTCTTCATGGATAGGAGACTCCCTAATGACAAGAGCCCCTACCCTAGAGATAGGAGCTCCCTTATTTTTGACTGGGGTCCTGTCCTCCAAAATTTGGGCCTCTGTATTGTCATTCTTTTCCCTCATCTTAAGGGCCAACACTTCTTCATCACCTTCTTCTTCTTCCTCTGCTAGCAAAGAAGCATGTTTGCATCAGTCCAAAACAAATTAGCTCAAAGAAAATGCTACCTACACTACATCACCTAGTGTAGCATAGCGTAGTAAACAAGAGCAAAGTAAACACTACACAAAAGCATTTACCAATGGGGGGTTGCATCTTCTACAGCTTAAGCCATAGTCTTCATCCCTCCTCTTCCTCCATGCGAAGGGTTTCCCTGGCTAGGGGAGGTCTCTTCCTTCACAACTCCTTGGGCACAATCTCGGCTATGAGATGTTTCCCCCACATCACGCTACCAGCTATATCAGGGGGCATCTCTCCCACACTGTCCTAGCCATGAATGCTACGAGCCACCCGATCCTTGGTTGTTACAAACAACAACTCCCTATTTATTTTTAGGGGATCTTGGGCTCATGTGGTTTAGAGGATCTATCAAGTCCATGGCTTGGAAATCTGGTTGCGATCTCACATGGCCCAGACTCCATCCTCTTGAACCACTAGAAACTCCATAAAGCACTTCAAATAGCCTATGTAGAAGGCATAGTGTATGTTGGAGCAGGACTTTGTCTTTTCACAAAGTCCCAAAATATCAGCCTGCAAGCCCTTACATAGGAAGTTGGCCCAATTGTAATGGGTCCCTTCTTCCATAATTTCCTGCATTATCTAGGCCTGCTTGAGCCCCAGGACCTTCCCTTGGATAAGCAGTTGGGGGAATGCGTAGGCACGAAAGACCTGGTAAATCTCCATGGTAGGGCCATCCTTAAGCTTATCCATGGAGAACCATTTTCACTCTTTAACAAGCCCTAACCACTCCTCGATATTCTTCTTTTAAAGGGTCAACTCCTACTTATGCTTTGACCCTATGGGGATGCCGTCGGCAGGAACACTAAACAAGTCTGTAAATAGCTGGTCATTGATTTCAATGACCACCCACACGTTCCATACACATGTGTGAAAATAGCCCGCCCTCTCAGAGAAGAAGTTGACCAAGGAAACCATCTCGGTGGTAGGAATGCTCAGATTTGGGTCCATGAACAGATCCATAAGCCCTGCCCTTTGGATGTTCTTAACTAAGGAGTTCAAGACCCCTTGGTCTAACCAACATTGGCTCACTACTACTTCTCCATATTTAAAGTAGATGTTTGCCACCTACATCTCGACAGTTACCACTGTCACCTCCTGGGGCTTCTTCGTCCCTACAAAAATTTTCACAAAATGCGCTTAGCATGATGATGCAAGAAATACAAGGATTGCAAAAACACTTGAGCATGTGACACTTACTATTTGACCCACCAAGTCTATATGGTAATGGGAATAGCGAAATTTCAATCATAGCTTCTTCAACCATGACCATCTTAAAGGGTTCTGTCCACTCCTTATCCAGCCAACCCTTCTCCTTACACTGATTGTAGGGAACAACAAGCACCGTCCACTACGACGATAAAATGGCAATCCCACCAAGCAGCATTCATGATGACAATAAACTAGCAACATCTAGCAGCATCTGCTACAACGTTAAACTAGTGAAAACCATCTGCTACAACATAAAACTGGCACTACTAGTCCACTATGATTATAAATTGGCACTACTCATCCACTACAACATTAAACTGGCATGTACGGTCCACTGGGACCTTAAATCAGCACAGTGGTCCATTGGGACCTTAAACCAGCACATGGTCTACCAAGACCTTAAACTAGGTTTGCGTCACATCCTCAGCATGCATCTATGCCAAGTACACATCAGACAAGCATGCACGATGCTAACATGTGGGTGGGATGTCACAGCTCCATAATGTAGTTCACTAGGCACTGAGAATACGGTCTGGGACACACATGACACTGCCACCCTTAGCATCATGCTGACCCTCCAAATATGTCTTATGGCATTATACTGGCCCTCTAAACCTACTGTCGCCACGGCCCATCGCCCTGACGGTAGTTCCTAGGCTAGCTCCCGCATCTGGAGTTCTATCAATATTGTGGCCTAGCCACAATATTGTTACTCTCTAGCCCCCTGCCAATACCTCGGCTCTCATGATGTTTAGCTATGTGGTAGTTGATCCCATAGCTAAACTAAGAGTGCATGCCTTTGGCAAGGATTCCAGAGCATCCACACCCACAACAACTCCTGGTGCCTTCGAGGCCAACTCCTCCATGCCAGTGCTACCAAGGCTACTACTGGCCTTCCTGCTTTGGACATCACACGCCAGCGATGGTGCCCAAGAGTTGCAACAATGCCAATAGCCAGCAAGACCTTTTCCCCGAGGCCACAGCTTGTGATAGCAACAAATGCTACAGCATTGCGAAGTGAGTGCCTCAACTAGCATGGCTACTTTAGAGTGCAAGTTCCATGACGTGCGTAACACAACTCTTCGTATGAAATGTATTTGTAGGTAGGTCAAAACCCTTCATGGATGTAATGCAACTCATCTTGTGAAGGAAACATCCTTCCTACAAGGGGTTGAAGAACAGCGCCAACCAAAGATGAAAACATGAATGAGCCCCTCATGAGCACTCTGAAGAGGGACTCTGCTAAACATCATCTTTGCTCTCTACCTTAACCTCTGCAAAACCAATGCAAAACTCTCAAGTGTAGCCAAGTGACGTCTCGACACTCACCGAGTGACAACCTCAGCATTCTTCTTGCTGCAGTGTTTCGTATTCTTTTTCAATGTCTATCGAGCCCATTCTCCAAACGTCGACAAAGAGGGGCCAATGAAACACCCTAAAAAATTTGAAGTCATTTACTTCATTGGGCCTTGCAATCTATGTAGCACCACAATAGTTCTTTGGGAGGAGAACACTCTGAGTTCAGGCCAACCAGTTTGAAAAATTTTCTACTTTGAGCATGAACAAGCTCTATGGGTCACCCTGCCTGTCCACCCAAGTAGCTTGCCCAATCGACAACCTGCTTAGAAATGGTGTTCGAAGTTGGCAGTGGCATTCTGGATGCACGAAATAGTTTGGCAAGTTTTCTAAGTTACAAAGTCTGCTATGCTATGCTACACCCCACTATGTAGAATAGCAAGCTTCAAAAAGCAACTACAGAACGAAGTGCCACGCTACGCTACGAGTCATAGCGTAGCATGGAAATAGCTATACCACCAATTCCCTTGCTCAACCTTAAGCCCTTCAACAATGTCCCTTTCCATTAGGAAGTGGCAAACCATGTCTACTACTACGCTACACTGAGCTACATGGCATAGCAAGGCATAGCAATCCTGTGGAAGAGATAGAAGGAAAATCAAAGGGTGGAATCAACAAGTTTGCAAGTCTCACAGAAGCAAATTTTGCAAATCGGCAAAGCTTTCATGACTAAGGCCAGTTGCTATGCTATGCTATGTAGCGTAGCATAGCATAGCAAGCATACAACACACATGTAGCAAGATGCATGACAAGGTGCTACACTATGCCAAACAAGCTACACTACAAAGCACAGCAAGGCATGCGGGTGGTTGTACGACATTAATGCACTTCACCTAATTGGACTATTGGCACATGTCTCCAGATGTTAACAGTGCAATTATGGCATGACAGGCTCATAGTTACAACATGATAGACTTGAATTACAATGGTCTTGCAGGTCCAACAGTCATGCATGGCACATGTGGCGCCAGCAAGTCAACATGGGCCTGGGCACATAGCATCCAAACTGCCCCTTTTGTATGCCCTTTAGCCCTATAAATACCCTGATGAGTAGCGCTCAAGGGCTTGGACTATCTCTTCTTGGTTTGAATTATTTTTTTAACAAGTAGCATTCAGAAGGTTTGAAGATTTTCCAAATTCTTTGACTCTTCCTCTGGCACTCAAGTTCTCTTCCTGGCACATTGCAACATCAAGCATTGTGAGATTTCTGTTTGACATTGTAAATAGTCAGCATTTTTAGCTGGCTTTTTGTCCCATCCCTCTTTTACCACCTTGGTAGAATCTTGCATTATCAGCACCCAAGTCTACGCCCAAGCACACAACCTATTTTGCTCTACACGTTTAGGTTACTCTCGGGATCTCTACACTTCGTCACGCTGTGCAACCAACTATATCCTCCTTAAAAAAGCAAAAAATTGTAGCTTTAGAGTAGTGCATTTTTCTAACTACATTTTGCTTTGTCTCCTGCTTATTGTTGTGTTTTGCACTATTTTTTTTGCTTTATTTACTTTCAAGCATTACTTTGCATTTTCGTTCCCGTTTCAAAAATATATGTTGCAAAAGGCTATATAAATGCCGATTAAGTCCCTGTCTAATCAACCAAACCATTCAGGGTGCCCCGTATCTGCACACACCCAACATGACCCTCCCATGGGTATGGGGTTGAAACTATCATGCCCACTAACCCCTTAGTATTTTCTAGCTGCCGATGTTTTTGATCGCTACACTTGGTAGCACTTTGCATTGTTAACACCTGAGCCATGGTTGAAGCACACAGCCATCTTGCTCTACACGTCTTGGTTACTTTTGGGATCTCTAGATTTCTCAGCATTCTACAACCAACTGTATCCACTTTAACAAAGCAAATTTGTAGCTTCAAAGTGGTGCATTTTTCTAACTACATTTCATTTTATCTCCTGCATCTTACATTGTTTTCTATTTCTTTTACATTTAAGCATTACTTCACATTGTCAACCTCATTTTCAAATCACATGTTGCAAAAGGTTATATAGACACTGACTAAGTCCTTTTCTGATTAACTAGACCATTCAAGATGCCCCATATCTATTCCACCCAACATGATCCTCCTACGGATACGAGGTTGAGACTGTCATCGACCGATGGCCTATCGGCATTTTCCAACTGTCGATGTTTTCGGTCACTACAATTGGCACGTATCACAAGTCTTGACTTTGGCTAGGAAATCGTGCTCCATGTGAGGCCAATAGTACCCTAGGTGTCTAATTTTTGCTACCATGGCCCTAGGTGCTATGTGTCCACCATACAGTCCCTCATGTACCTCATTAATGACCTTCTATGCTTGCTCCTTGTTTACACATGCTAGCAATATCCCATTAAAGGAGCATTTGCCCAAGGCATTGTCTTCCATGAGTATGTATTTTCAAGCACGCTTGTAGATCGCATCCCTCTAGGTAGATGTCAATCCACATGGACGCTCACCATGCTGCAGGTAGGCTTTAATGTCAATGTACCACTCCTGGGTATCCGCAGCACTTACAGAGGCTACATGTACCACTTGAGTGATAGGCTCCGTACACTCAGTTATCGAAGTGGGAAAACTTGCGAACATGTGTGGTGGCACATTCAATGCTAGGGTGGCCAAGGCATCTACTACGGTGTTTTTATTGCATGGCATGCACTAAACGTTCATTGTTGTAAACTTTTTAAGCAAAATTTTGGCTAGGTCACAGTAGGGCTACAAGTGAGTAGCTTTGTAGGCATAGACCTCAGTGATTTGATTCATGAGTTGTGAATCACCTCAAATCACCAAATGTTGAATTTTTAGTGCTTGGGCTGCTAAAAGGCCCTTGAGTCCTTTGTACTCTGCCACATTATTTGTACAAAGGAACGCAAACCGATAAGAAAACGGCTGAATGTCCCTAGAGGGGAACGTAATGACAGCCACTATGCTACCACCACGTGTAGTCAAGGCACCATCGAAGTGTAAAGTAGCTTCGAGATGAGATGGGACAGCGTTGATGATGCTAACGTGCTTGTCATGGAATTTGGGTTCTATGATTGCTTGATTGTCAATAGGTGAGGTTGTGATTTGTGTTGCTATAACTTGACCTTTTGTCGATGATTGACTCACATAGTGCAAATCAAATTCCATGGTAATGGCTTTCCACTAAACTATCCTACTACTTTCGTATAGATTGTTCATGATAGCCCGGAGTACATTGCTTTTGCAAATGATGTTAACTCTAATACAAAATAGATAATGCCTCCACTTCTTTAATGTAAACACTAAGGTAAGGTAATTTCTCTCCACCTCATTGTATTTCATCTCATATGCTATCAATGCATGACTTAGATAATACACTAGAATCTCAGAGCCATCGTCTCATTTCTGGCATAATAGTGCAGCGATAGACATGTTTGAGGTGGCAAGGTAGATGTAGAAAGGCTTATCCCTCTATGGTGGGTAAATAGTCGAGAGATGTAAAAGCTCTTTCTTCAAATCATTGAAGGCTTGTTGGCTTTGTGTTGTCCATTCGAAGTTAACCCTTTTCTTTAGTAAGTGTTGCATGGGGTGTAACGTTTCAGTCAACTTTCCTATAAACCTTCTAATGAATTATATCCTACCTTACAATCCACACAATCCTTTAAGGTTTGTAGGGGGTGCTAGATTAGCGATGGCCTTAACCTTGTCAGGGTCCACTTGTATTCCAGCCTCCGATACTACAAACCCTAACATGTGTCCAGTTCTCACCCTGAAGACACACTTGTTTGGGTTGAGGTGTAAATCATGCATTTGGCAACATTTGAGAACTACACCTAGATCGTTGGGATGATCAACAGCCTCTTTAGATTTGACCACTATGTCATCCACATAGTCGTTTAGTGTTTCTAGGATGTAGTCACTAAAGATGTATGTCATGGCTCTCTGGTAGGTTGCTCCAGTGTTCTTGAGCCCAAAGGGCATCATGGTGTAATAGAAGGTACCCCATGGGATCATGAAAGTTGTTGCCAACTGATGCTCTAGGTTGATACAAATTTGATTGTAGCCAGAGAAACCATCCATGAAGGATAATAGAGCATGACTATCGGTAGTGTCGATGAGTTGATCAATACTTGACAATGGGAAGTCGTCTTTGATAGTTGCTTTGTTCAAATCCTGGAAGTCTATATAGATTCATATTCCTCCCATTTTCTTAGAAACCACAATGATGTTTGACACCTATTTTGAGTAATCAACTACCCAGATAAAACCAGCCTAATACAGCTTAGTGATTTCATCTCGTACGGCCAATGCAATCTCTAGTTTAACCTTGTGAGCCTTTTGTTTGATTGCCTTCATTCATGGGTCTATGACAATGTTGTGCTGTATCATCCTCGAGTTTAAGCCTGACATGTCATTATATGACCACACAAATACCTTGATGTTATCTTGGAGGATCTTGGCTACATATTTATGGATTTTTGAATCTAGGAGGGAGCTAATTTTTAACATTTTTATTTCCCCCCTAGATGTAGTCATAGGCATTTCAATGAGAGGGTCCTCAGTCACATCCCCGGCCTCTAAATCTAAGGCTTGGACTAGGTGTTTGGGCTAGTCTAGGGATGTTTCTAAGGATGCTACTGTGCTATCTGTGGATAATTCCCAATCTATTAACTCGGGGTTCAATTATCTTGTGAGCTCACCATGTGGACTTGTCAAGGCTAGTGGTGAAGAAAGATCATGATGCATGGTCATTCTTGCTCAACCTGCCACAATGAGATAAATGCGAATTCAAGTGATATCTATTTGTAGCAACAATGCATAGCAAACTGTTGGCACATTTGGCCACTCCATGGAACAGTTGAAATATTTTAATGGAAAAAGAATCTATGGTTGTGAAGGCACAAGAGCATTTCAGCTTTAATGTTGAAGGTTGGGTGTTGAGATAAAGGTACCAAATTTGTCCCCTAAAAAATTCGAAATTAGTATTATGGCAAGGAAGAAAGTATGTGATTTGTGAGAATTACGAGTTGCAAATTTCAGTTTTTCAAAATCCGGATATACCCTTACAAGACAGAATCAAAAATTAGCAAAACCAGCAACGCCTTCATTGTTTTAAAGTTACAGAAAAAGAGAAGGTAAGTCAATCTCCATCCACCTGCGGGAGAAGAAAGCGAAGGAAAAGGGGACAGCGTTGCAGGGTATTAATTCAAAATAAAAAAATAGCAAAGCTTGAAACCTTCATACGTAAGGAACCGATGTGTATTGCAGGCCAGGGAGCATCGGCAAACAAAAAAAAATGCAGGGAAATGAACCAGAAAAACGCAGGGAAATAAACAGGAAAAACGCAGGAAAGGAGAAGAAAAAATGCGGGAGGCCCTAAATCAATTTAGGGGGGGCAAACAGAAATTAAATCCCTCTGTTTAGGGTGCATTGTTTCAGGAAAAATTCCTTTTCTTCTAGCGCAATGGCGGTGTGTTATGTTTCAAGCATTTACGATAACGGACTTCCTGACCATATTCCCGAATTTACTATCGGATATTCTATGCCTTTTGATGTGGGGGAAGAAATCAATGTTAAGGTACAAAAAAGCCTTCGTATGCGATGGCACCGCCACTGACATCATTTTTAGAAAACAGGGCAATGCTATACATGACAATTTCAATTTTTGGGGTTGGACATCCACGATTTCAACAAACTGCACGGTGCACACTGCACAGGATATTTCAGGCAGTTGCAGGGTTTTTCGTAACTTCCCATTCCCTGTAACTGATTACCCAAAAATAATCCTCCCATGGCTCCACACGTTTCCAAGAAAATAATCCTCCTGCAACTTCACGGAACAGATCTGGGTTTTCTAGACAGTTAAAGAAACGGCAGTTACAAGTTCATCCGCCTGGAACCTGCAATTCGAATCATACCGATGCCGATGCCGATGCCGATGCATAGCAGTCCATGAAATAAGGCAAGGGAGACACAAAGGCACAATGAGACAGGTATCACAAAATATTTTGGCAAAATAGAGCTGCGGTTGATCAAAAATTAATTTTTATCACCTATGGTACTTGCCTTTAATTCCAAATCTTAAAACATTATTACGTACTACTCATATTTCCAATTCATATTTAAAACATCTACAATATTTATATATCACATTACATTCATTATAATATTAATTTCTCCTAATTCTATATATAACTCCTTACTAATTAAATAAATGAGTTATAACCCCCTCACTTAAGAGAGAAGTTAGGAAAGATATTTGAGATATTTTTTTGAAAACTTGACTTCTCATTGGAAGAAGCAAAATCAAAGGGATAAATATGTATGGAGCACTATAGCTTGTATTCCTATGGATTTTGGAAATTCTATTTTGATAATTGTAATTAGCATGGACACATGTCAAATGTAACATTGTTATCTCTTTGGTGGTTGAAACCACCTAAAATTGGTGTAACTTACCTAGCTTGTTGGGTAAGGAATCTCCTAATTGGTTGTCCAATTACTTGGGAGAAAAGTTAGGTGAGATATTTTTTAAGATATTTTTGAAATTGTAACTTCCCTACCTACCTTGGAATCCTATAAATAGGCTTCAAGGGTCATGGAGAAGGGGACATCACATCAAGAAGGAGCATCATCATCACACTTGGAAGATTTGTAAAGAAGATTGTTTACAAGATGGCTTGCTAGAATAAAGATTTCAGGCTCTTTGTTATGGTCCTGTGAGTTATGCATTTCATTTTTTGTTTTTTTTAAATTGCTTAGCTAGTGGTTTAGATAGTATCATCCTTGGCAAGTAATTTTGGGATTTTTAGATTGCTCTTATTGTTCTTGTTGCCCAATAGGAATTTCTGTTAAAATTTTGCCATAGAAGCGCTTGTGTTCAAAAAGCCTTGAGAGCATTTTAGTAGTAAATTTCGTTATTGTGCAACGTTTGGGAACTGCTATTGGATTGTTGGAAGAGAGCCTCTGTTTGTAGTCATGCCGTGGAACAATTTGGTAGTCGAGAGGGTTCAGAAAAATCTTTGGTATTTTGATGGGACCAGAATAGCTTCTTTTTATCTTTAGAGTGATTTTCCGTGTTATTTCAATCAGAAATTGTCACGTCTTTTAAAGGTTCTGTTTAAATGCAATCGTTGACATCTACTGTCTAGCCAAAATGGAGTCTCATACATGGTAGTTTACGCGGCAATTTTTGGTAGTACAGTAGGATTGTCTTGAAGATATTGCTTGTTTGAGTCTTGGAAGTTTGAACAATTCATAGATATTGAATTTGGAATAGCTTTATTGCAAAGTGTTTACTCGTGTCATTTTACCTTGTTTAAATATTTGGGGTCCACACAAATCTGCTTTCTTTTCTTTCTGTCTATTTCCTTTGAATCTTGCTCTATTTCTAGTTTTCTTGTGGAACTATATATCTCTCTCTGGGGAAAATTAGGAGTAGATTTGCGAAGTTGTGCTCAAATGTTTATGCAAAATTTTACTTGTTACAAGCAGGTATTATAGGGACCGCATAGACTAGGTAGTTTGAACAAAATAGGAAACTTTCAATAACTCACAGTACTGGACAAAGTTGGCTGAATCTCTTTTAAGTAAAGTCATTTGTAGTTCACACACAATGAAATTGTCACATTTCATACAACCGCACGCCGCAACAGCACACACACATACTCACATTAACTACTGAGTTATTTGGAGGTATCTGGGCCTTGGTGTAGCCAGAGACCAGCGGGCACCTAAATCCTGTTCGAGGACACTCGTTGGAGGTCGTGTCCCAAACGGTCGCCAACACAAACATTTTCCAAAAAATAATGAAACATGGATAGTTGAAATAATTGTAAACTATGATACAAAATTTGTAGTCTACCAGTTTAAGGTCATAGCGGACCGCCTGAATGCAAAAGTACAAAACTGCTAGTTTAAGGTCTTTGCGGACCGCTAACCTAGTTGAGTCTATAAGTTAAGAGTATTAGTTTAAGGTCTTTGTGGACCGCTAATAGGTTATGTCAAAAGTATTAGTTTAAGATCTTTGCGGACCGCTAACAGGTTATGTTTGTAAAGGTAAGTTGTATTAGTTTAAAGTCTTTGTGCACCACATATAGTTTTAGGCCATTTTGGGCCATGGGGGGATATAGTTTTAGGCCATTTCAGGCTATGGCTAGTTTTAGGCCATTTCGGGCCATGGCTAGTTTTAAGCCATTTCAGGCCGTAACATGATGTAAATGGATGATTGTGCTAGTTTTAGGCCTTAGCGGGCTACAATGCAATGTAATCGGTAAATTTTGCTAGTTTTAGGCCGTAGTAGGCCATAACGTAATGTGAACAAAGAGTATGGGAATGGTTTAAAAGAATTAGTTGGTGCTTAGCATAGAAAAATGGATGCAAAGCAAAAAAGAGAAAGAAAATAAGAGATAAATGTAGAATTTTCTTATAGAATTTTCTTAGCCACTACTAGTGTTGGTACACTATGCTAAGGCACACGAACCACAAATGGCTGCTCAGGCGATTTGGGATTACTATTGTAGTGACAGAAAACGTCGGCAGCTGGAAATACCAACCGAGATTCCGTGTATACAGTTTTAACCACGGATCCGCGCGAGGGCTATGCTGGAAAAAGCGAATCTGCGGCACCCTGAACGGTCTTGTCGATCAGATAGGGACTTATGGGTCAGTAAAACAATGAAGATTACAGATCTTTGCGTGTTACGATTTGATTCGAGGGATCGTGAAATGGGAGGAAAACGACGTGGATGGATCGCTACGCTGATAACGTCAAACACACCAAAGAGACGCTAATCAAGAGAGAAACACGTGATTTTCAAAGATCTATGTTTCGATTTTTGAGAGAATGTATGTTACGTTACAATGGGAGAGACCCCCGATAACTTGATGTAAAAATGAGCACAAAACAACAAGGAAACTGTCCAGACAGAAGTCCGATCTACCTCGTAGGCCAAAGCTGGGATGCAAGGATGGTCAAGCTCTGAGGTCTGCCGATTAATTGCTTTTGGCCGGTGGAGTCTGCAAACTGGGTGAGACAATCTCACAATCCGTGTCCTGCTTCTTTGCTTCGAGCGGATTCTGCACAGGGCAACGACCGCTAATGGAATGCTCTCTCTTGTTCCTAAGGCTCAAGCGCACTGTGCTCTGTTCTTGCTGAAGGATGATGTTGTTGGCAGTTGTCAAAAGGTTGCTCTTCATTTCTCTGCTCAAGGTGATAAGTGCTTCCTTGCTCAGAGAATGCTCTTGCCCTTTTGATTTTCTGCCGCTCAAAGTGATAAATGCTCTGGTGCTCAGAAAAAAAAAATGTCTCTGCTTCTCTGATTTGCCCACCCTGTATCTTTGTCAACTGAGGTATTTATAGGCTGCGATGCTTTGTGGAAAAGGCGCAACCCCGATGATGTGGGTCCCGGATATTTCGAGTCCTATTGGCATGACCATTTTAAGTCAGATTGTGACTACGCACAACACGCTCGTTTGCGTGTTGTGCGTGTGAAGAGCAGGTACACGCTGAGCGTGCTTCAATTGCTTTCAGGCTGTATTACACTCATTCGCGTTGTATTGCGTGTATGAGCGTAATCCAGTGTAAAAAAAACAATAGGCTCAAAATTGTTTTACGTTCACTACGCAGCTGCGCGTAACAAAGTGTAAATAATGTGCAACTTACGCTCACTACGCAGCTGCGCGTGATGAAGCGTAAACAATGTGTAACTTACGCTCACTACGCAGCTACGCGTGATGAAGCGTAAACAATGCCTAGCTTTAATGATGACATATGCAATGGTACACACCGCCACGTGACGAGCGTAAAGACAAGTTATTCATGCGCCGCGAGAAAAAGTGTCGAACTGTTGTGCTTCTCTGGACTCTGCCTTCGACTATTTTGGAGCTTATTACGCTCATTACGCTACCATGCGTGATAGAGCGTAAACTTGTCCTTGAACAAAACTGATGCGCGCTCTCACTTGAATTGCAAATCTTTGCCTGAGGCCGACTCATAATTTTCACGGTGTTTCAATGGCCCCTCTTTGTTGACGGTTGGAGGGCTTACCCAAAAGACGTCGACAAAGAATGCAAAACACCGAATTGGCAAAAGCAAGAACAGCGTTCATCCATGGCTACTCAAGTGTTGCCCTGTCAACATGGAAGAGCAAGAATAGCAGGTATGGGAGATAGAGGGATATAGCTGGAAACAGTTTCGGGGAAAATGCAAAATGAGTTATGATGGTAGGGGTATGAAATACGCTGTCAACAGGAATGCTTTCAGACGAGCGTAGCACGTCAGCCTGAGGTTTCTCTGTCACGGGTTGTAGCAGGAATGCGTGCAAAAGGAGCATTGTCTATCACTTTCTGCGATGTCTCTGCTAGCGTGAGTGCAGCAAATGAATACTTGCGTATGTAGGTTTTGCGTATGGGAACCAGGTGGTGGGGATGAAGGAAACAAGAGTTAAGGGTAGGATTGTGTGAGGTATAGACATGCAGAGCTAAGTGGTCGGGCAAACCTGAGCAACCATTTCAACATGCTGTTGTACTTTACCGCTCAGATGGACGCACCTTTGGACAACATTCTCCAAGGCAAGTAACCTGCAACCACAAAAGAAAACAGAGGACACCATTGCTCATGAACAAGAGGCGAGGTTCTTGAAACAAACGCCGTTTGATGTGAGATAGAGCGAATGGGCTATAGAGAAGGAGCCGGAGCACGCGGGCGGAGCCGCCAATCCTGACGATTGGTGCTGCATATCTTCGCCAAAAGGCATCAGACACAGCGCAGCTAACTGGCTGCATGAGGAACCGGCCAGATAAATCTGCGAAGCCGACGTCCGATAGCGATGGATTTTGTCGGGGCTCCGACTGGCGAGGCTAAACTCTCAGAGGTACTACCACTGCGGTGGGTGCGGTGGTGGCATCTCCGAGGGATCAGTAAGATGCCTCTTAGCTTATCCGAGGAATCAGTAGGATGCCGGTGGGGTGGCGACACTGGGACTATTTCAGTATCCCACCCCGTCTACTGTGCAGCTGTACCAAAATGATCATGCTCGCTTGAACATGGTGGCGATCTGTACATCCCATTTTTAAGTCCTGGTAGACTGCCGTTACTAGTTTTAAGTCTCAGCAGACCATGGTCCCAATTTAAAGTCTGGGCAAACCGAGAGGTGCTAGTTTTACGTAGTAGCGAACGGTGGTATGTCTGATTTACGGTCTCAGCAGACCGTGCTGTGGGTGTCAGTTTCGCGTCATGACCCAAGGATAGATCTGCGCTGGTTTTACGTCTCAGCGGACGGCTACTTACCTGTGCCAGTTTAGCATCGTGGCAGACGCGTGCAAAAGATGCCAGTTTTTCGTCTTGGCGGACCTGTACAACATTGCCAGTTTTACGTCGTAGCGGACGGTTACCACCTGCCAGTTTAGCGTCGTGGCGGATGCGTGCAAGGCATGCCAATTTTACGTCGTGGCGGACGATCAGTGCCAGTTTTACGTCGTAGCGGACGTTTGGTGCTAGTTTTACGTCGTGGTGGATAATCAATGCCAGTTTTACGTCGTAGTGGACGATCAGTGCCAGTTTTACATCGTAGCGGACGTCTGGTGCCAGTTTTACGTCATGGCGGACAATCAATGCTAGTTTTACGTCGTAGCGGATGAGTACTACCATACCTGCTGTTGACACCGTAGATGCTGCTAGATGAAATACCGCTTCAAGTATACATGGTTCACAGGATTCGGTAGTTCATTGCCGTTGGTGTCCACTAGTCTGAAAGCTCTGTTGCTATATGCGTCGACCACCGAGAAGGGCCCTTCCCAATTCACTGAGAATTTGCCTGTCGGCTCATGCACGGCTTTGAGGACCAGGTCTCCTTTCTTGATCGGCCGCTGCTGAAGGTTGTGATGATGCTTTTTCCTCTGTTTATCTTGATATTTCTCAATCGCATCAAGAGCCTGTATCCGCTTCTCTTCTACCGAATCTAAATCCATTATCCGAGCCTTGGTGTGTTGAGCCTCATTTATAATGGTGGAGAGGACCATTCTCAGAGAAGGAATTTGCAATTCGAGAGGTAGCACTGCTTCAGATCCGTAAACCAGGCTATAGGGC